>PVIH01014111.1:0-55358 GCA_004025045.1 Sigmodon hispidus | reverse complement strand
ATAGATAAGGGGAGAGAGGACATCCTTGTCTAGTTCCTGACTTTAGTGGGATTTCTTTGAGTTTTTCTCCATTAAGTTTGATACTGGCTGTCGACTTCTTGTAAATCGCCTTAATTATATTTAGGTATTCTCCCTTTATTCCTGATCTCTCCAGGGCTTTAATCATAAAGGAGTGTTGGATTTTGTCAAAGGCTTTTTCTGCATCTAAGGATATGATCATGTGGTTTTGTTCCTTTAGTTTGTTGATATGATGGATAACATTTACAGTTTTTCGCAACTATGTTCATAGCAGCATTATTTGTTTATATGATGTCACTTAGAAGTGAGTGGTGTTCTAAGCCTAAGGATAGCCATCCTTGTGTGAGGACTTAATACAAAAATACATGTAAAATTGTTTACACAGTACCTAAGTTGCATAACATTTCCTAGGATACATGAACATCTAGTGAAACTAGGTAGGGTACCATCACACATCAAATCTATCAAGGTCTATTTTGGTTAAACAGAGATATGTTTTCAGGAATGGCTAGTTACTAACAGGAGTATAGATGAAGATGGATGAAATGTTTCATATAGAAGTAAGGATGATTCAAAGCCAGCTGCACCCTGAAAATCCCACTGCAGCATGGGCAGGACTCATAAATCTGCAATCCAGAGTTACTTGCTTATAACTGTCTTCTGTCCAAGCCAATGGCTCATTTCTTTTATAACAGAGGTGCCATTTTTGAATGCTATAACATTCTTGAGTTTATAAAGCCTTGTGAGTTCCATGAACTTTTTCTTCCGTCCAGGAAGGAAACTTTTAGTTCAGAACAAACAGCTCTATGTACTTGATGTAAATACAAATCATTTAAAAGTGTAATTGTGACTTTTCCTGTTATTATGTGTGATCTATTCCTGCCCATTCTGTAAAGTCATTAACAAAGCTAATAGCATTGAGCATAAGCAATAGAAACTAATGAACTTATAAATAACTTATTAAAATGTTTATTGATTTTTTTTTCATAGAATATATATTCTGATCAAGGTTCCCTCTCCTTCAACTTTTCTCAGGTCATTCCCACCTCCCCACACACTCTATTCCACACCTTTTCTTTCTTTTTTTAGAAGGCAAACAAAACAATCAAGCAAAGCAGAATTTCAAAAAAAAAAAAAAAAAGGTGTGTTAGGCAGTTGCAGGAAATATAAAAAAAAAAAAAAAACACAAACACAAATTCTAAATCTTGCCAATCACTAATGTTAAACTTAAGTAGCACTCTCTTATAAAAATATACTATTTTTATACAAAAAGCTCTAAGTACATTATGTCATGATTGCCATAAGTAATGAGAAAAATGATGCTTTTAAGAGAAGCCGTCAATTATTCTTTAAAAATCTGTCAAACTCTCCTCCCTATGCTATATATTTCAAGGGGGTCTAAAAATAATGCTTAGTTCCATTCTAGCTTTCTTCATTTCTTCAGCAAACACTGATTATTTTCCCTGATGTCCAGAATAGAGATTGAAATCAGTGTGGATTTAAGGTTTATTATTTGATTAGTGCACCTGAATCATTAATGATATGAGCTCAACCCTTAAAATAGTTTGAATAAAGAGCTCCTGCCACACATATCACACAAATGAAGTCTAACAATGCCAGCCTTCATTTCTAACCATTAATATTAACCACCAACTGAGGCCCTAAGCTTTATTTCAGAAATAAATTAAGTGAATTCTAAAATGCATCATGATGGTTGTGGTTTGGATCCATCATTTTAAAATAATTTTCAACATGTATAATATAATAACAGATAAAGGCAAAGTGATTGAGGACAAAGACAATAAAAAAGGGACAGAGATAATTCTATGCGAAGTCTGGGGTCAGAAAATGATAAAAATGGTGCCTTTAGCTTTGACTTTGCTGACAGCTGGAAGAAAAAGTGATCTAGGGAAAACATCATGTCTTTAAAAATGTAGTTGGAAGAAACAGTGATATTTCATAAGCCATTATTAGGGTGATGCCACTATTGTAGGATGCTGTTGTGTGACAAAATTTTTTCTGGGTAGATGCCTCATATATGTCTACTCCTCCTAAAGAGGGAAACTATAACACACCAATTTATGGATACTACTGAAGTTCTACTGGGTAAAACAATGTGTTTATTAAGTGTTTTTGCAGGAGTATAGATGAGGGGTGTAGGTAGATTTTTCTTTTCTGTCAGTCAGTTCCCTAATGACCACACTTATTAATTATAAGTGTTGAACCAATAGATCAGGCTCATTAGTAACTAGCTCTTACAACTTAAATTAATTCATTTCTATTAATATGTGCTGCACCAAGGTTCATGGCTTTTTACCTCACCTGCATGTCCTGCTTCCTTTCCATCCCACTGGTGACTCCTCTGACTCTACCCTCCTTCCCAACCTTCTCTCTGCCCCTCAAATACTGCCTATCCATAAGCCAATCAGCTTTTTAATGACAATATAAAGCAATATATATTTACAGTGTACAAAAATTGTTGCACAGCAAAGGAGGTACTTCCAAGAAAAAAAGTTACTCAAAGACAGTGGTGTCATTGAGGTCCACCACAACACCAATGACAGACAAAAGCTAGGAACCTGCAATGGCCCACATGCAGCTCAACAGGTGGAAGAGTGTTCTTTTCTGAATAGCTCAATTGTTCGGAGGCTCTTTCAGGTAGCTAGTCTGGTCCAGAGTCTTCCTCACAACTTTGAGAGCAACCTCCAAGGCTGAGCTTGGTTACTCCAACAGGGAAGGGTCCTAGAGAGTCTGGTCAGTTCTAGAGACTTCCTAAAACTATATTGAGTTGTTAACCATCCAACCTAAAAAAAGTAACCTGTATAAGGGAATGTTTCAATCTTGGATAAAACTGTTACAAAATAGATGCCAGCAATAAAAAGACACATTATACCTTCAGAGATATGAAAATGTAAACAAAATATAATATATATTTACTAGTTGATAAAAATCTGATCAACATTATCTAAGGTATATTATGCTATTTCCTAATGATATCAGCAAAAAGTATGAACTTTAAAACCTCATATGGACATGGTGCATTATGTCTGTCATCCCAGCACTTAGGAAATGGAGATAGGTGGATAAGGATCTGGAGTTTAAGAATAGCTTGGGCAATATACGACCCTGTCTCAAAAAGGAAAACAGAAACAGTAACAACAAAAGTATTCCTAATAACATTAGTTCCTGGGAGCCTTTTCCTCTGTTTTTATGTTAGCCCTGTCTTCCTGTTTTGAATAATCAAAATATGCATTTTTTTTTACCTGAAACAAAATTCCACTATGGTTCTATAAAGAATCTGTCAGAACAAAGTTGCAGAGAAATCCCTCTTTCTTGATTTCACTCTTGTGTTTAGACATCTTAACAGCAGAAACTGAAGAAAGAAGCCTATACTTTCCTGATCTTCCTTTTTCTGAGTATTCTTCAGTGTTATCTTAGAATGTCTTCATAGTTTTGTGATTCACGTTCAATTCATCACTCAGTTTTGTGAAAGATGTGAAGTCTATGTCTTCCTTATTCCTCACTTTAGTGTACATATCCAGTTGTTCCTACATCATTTACCTAAAACAATACTGAGCACTATCATTTTACAGTGAGCCATATTTCCATAGCCTCTGTTCTATGAGGTTCTGTGAAGAAGTTTCCAGTTTGTGTTCTTTTCTCTTTTTTAGGCTAGCTTGTTTCCATTAACTTGAAGCACACAAAGCCAGCAGGAAGAGTCAGCTCCTTTCAGACATCACTTGTTTGAAAATTCTTTCTTTGCTGCTCTCTGTACTCTCCAATGATGTAACTTATTCCACTATTGACCGGAGCTCCTCCTAGAGGAGCAACTTGCAACTATTTTTTATTTTTATGAATAAAGTCATATTTTTATCCATGTATCCTCTTGTTCAAACTCTCTTCCCCCTTCCACTCATTCCAGTCACTCTCTCTACTACCCATCACTTTATCTCCTCCCCAGCAAGAGCAGGAGATCCCAAGGTCCCAATGCAACTTAGTTCAGAATCCACTCCCAGAAGATCCACTTTCCTCACCACAACATCAAGACTGGGTCCGGTGTTCCTGTGGAGGGAATGGGTCTCCAAGGTGCTGGTCCAAGGTGATTCAGATCCCAAGCTGTTCAGTTGTTGTGGTTTACAGCTTGGACATGTTTTGCTTTTTGCTTTTTTGTTTAAAGTCCACTAATGGCTGAATACATCCCCTGCTTATCTTTCTGAGTTTGTGATATCTCACTCAGGAGGATATTTTCCAAATGCATCCATGTGCCTGTGAATTTTAGGATATCATTTTTTCTTACTGCTAAGAAGTAGTACTTCATTGTGTAGATGTACCACAGTTTGTTAATCCATTCTTCAGTTGAGGAGCACCTAGGTTATTTCCAGGTTCTTGCTATTATGAATAATGCTGCTATGAGCAGAGTTGAACTAATTCTTTTGGAGTGTGAGTGTACATCTTTAGAGTATATGACCTGTAGTGGTATTGCTGAATCCTTGGGGAAACTGAGTCCCAGTTTTCTGAGAAATCGCCATACTTCATTCCAGAGTGGGTGAACCAGCTTACACTCCTACCAACAATGGAGGAGTGTTCCCCTTGCTCCACAACCTTTCCAGCATAGGCAGTCATCTGTATCGTTTATCTTAGCCAATCTGGCAGGTGTAGTATCTCAAAGTTGTTTTGATTTGCATTTCTCTGATGGCTAAAGATTTCAAGCACTTTTTCAAGTACCTTTCAGCCATTCGTAATTCTTCTGCTGAGAATTCCCTTTTAGTTCTGAGCCCCATTTTTTTGATTGGGTTATTCAAGGTTTTGTGCTCTAGTTTCTTGAGTTCGCTATATATATTAGAGATCATTCCTAGTCCATTGGATGCTCTTTAAGCTCCTGTTCTTTAGGTTACTGAATGGCCAGTGTTAGCAGTTAATGGTACCTATTAGATGTGCCATGAGTGTTTGAGAAAAGTAACTCTGCTACATATATATGCATGCTATTCTAATTACAGTAAAAGCAATTTTACTTAAATATTTTAGAAACCATTTCCTCTATCCATCATTAGATTCATATGGGAATTAATTTCACCAATGAAGCAAGTTTATCTCATATAACACACTGGAGAAACTGCAAAGCAAGAAAAGCCAAGCATAACAAACCTCTTTGAAATGCTCCCTATAATTTTGGTGAAAATGACACTTGAAAGTATAGTTTTTGTTTTGGCTTCTTTTTGTTGTTTTATTGAGTTTGAAGTAAACTCCAGACAAGAATGAAATGGAATCTTTTTTTTCTTTTTCATTTTAAGCTTGTCTGTCTGTTTATAGATTACAGTCAATACCATCTATTTTTACTGTGAGTCTAGAAAGAAGATAAGGAATTTTCCAGATATAGTTTTTTCCTTCATTCCTATGTAACTTTTATTGTGCGTTTACTAGCTCTTTGTCACAGCATGGCATTAGCAGGAGTAAACTGGAGATGCTTCATCTCCTAAAGTTGAAAGATATACAAGTCTCAACAAGAAAACTAATCTGAGCCTTAAGCCCTTTCTCAAGTCAACCCCTGGCCTAAAATGACTCAGCCAGCTGTAATGGCAGAATGAGGGGGCCTAGGAGAGGATGCCAGGAACAAAGTACTCTTCCTGAAGTGGCAGAATGCATCCTTCATCAACAGTGTCAGGTTTAGTACCAATTAATCGGCTGGAAGTTGGAATGCAATCCTCTTCCCTAGGTATTTTCTTGTTTGTAGTTGGCCAAAGGAAGAGTGTTTGTAAGATTTAGATACCAGAAACCACCATTATACTTGAAAGTCAGGCAATTATATATGTAGAAGAGATTAACAGAGCCATGAAAGCCCCTTGTCCCAACTCCATATCCAGTTCTGTACCCCATAGGCTTGTCTTGCTCATGGTCAGCTGTCCCTGAAGCAGAAAGCCCCTTCTGCAGTGCATCTGCCAGCCTGCCTAGAAGCCTCTCTCTAGGATCTGGCTTTGTTTAACTTAGGAAAAGTTTGTGAGAGCCATGTTCTCTGATCCTCTAACTGTTCCTTTCAAACTCTTCTTCGCCAGTGACATTTACACTGAATGGACCCTGGCATTTCTGTAATGCATGCTTTATTTCACAATGTGGAGAATGTCTGTGTCTCCTTTACTAACACATCCAATTAGCACGTTAATTGCCACATCTTACACATTACTTTTTATTGGTGAAGTTTGCTAAGCTGATACATTGAAGATGTTAATTATAATTATAATGCAATAGCTGTTATGGCATAAATTGTCATACACACTTGCAAACACAGTCTAACCTTTAACATTCAAAAAAGTGCAATAAAACTGTAATGGTTTTGCTTCTCAAAAGTATCAACAAATGATTCACACAAAATGATGCTATGATTAAATAAAAAGACTTTCCATATTAAAGACCCATGGCTGGGCATTGAAGTACATACTGTAGCCCTAGCAGATGGAAGCTTCTGGAGTATTACCATAAATCAACTGAGCCAAACAGGGAAGTCCTGTAACATCAACAGAAAAGCAGCAAAATCTAAGAAATTTTGCCACAGGAAACTCTTTTAACTTTATAGTTTCCAACCTTAAGAATGAGGAGAAAATGCTTTTATTTTTGCCAAATGTGAGGATGACAATATGGAGCAAACTGAAACACAAAGCTTAACAATTTAGTGGGGAAAACAAGATATTTAATGGAAGAATTTTCAGAATGAGGAAACTACTAGCTCTGTATATCAACATAAATATTAACATAGTGTAAGGACAGGTATGGTTCAAGACACTCTAAGACCAAGTTCTCAGCACAAAGATTTACTTGCCGCAAAGTGACAAAGGTCAGGGAATAATAGACAAATACAAGAGCTGGAGGACTAGGGGAAAGAGGGCACGTTATTTGTGGGAGGAATGGGAAGAACACAAAGGCCTGCCTCTGAATAGAGATGAGACAGTTGTCCTATAAACAAACTGTGACTTATGAGAGTAAAAGGGCAAATCTCATTTTAGAATGAGGTGTTTAATTTTAATTGATCATCCTAATTAGGTGAGCCAAAGTAGGGGAGGGTTTGATTGCTGGACTTCAGGACTTTGATAGTTGGATCAAGATAGTTGGAGTCAAGGGGAGGAAATGATCAAATAAAGGAACAGATTACATACATACTCTAGCTAGCCTGAGCAAGGTAGAGAGTGAGGGAGAAAGGCAAGACCTGCCAGAGCCATGATTGCCATGGCACAGGCTAACTAGAGTCCTTCACAAAGGAAAACAACTGGATTTTTATTGTAATGGCACCAATAGTGGGAAAGGCCTTAAAGATAAAACACACATATACAGGTCCAGCTTTCATTCCAGTTTACTAAATAAATATTAAATTGTTGGTTGGCTGAATAACTTAAGGAATGAATAAAGAGAATCTCTCATTTGCAATTAGTACAGAGGAGAGTGATACTATTAGAAGTAAGTCTGGTTCTCTTATGACTTTCTATTATGCATGCCAATCTGCTGTCAGACAGGCTGCTTCTAAAAAATGCTGGTGTGAACACACCCTTCAATATTTCTTCCACACTGACTGTAAATGTAATCTAAGCATAAATCATCAAAAGTAAATACCAGTGAGCACTTTAATCCTTTGTAATAAATCAGGGAAATGGAGAACCTATGCCTGATGATGAAGTTTTAGTGTAGGTCAAAGAAGCAGTTTGTTGAAGAAGGAGCAAGATGGAAAACACAGAACATTTTGCTAATGACTGAGAGTTGTTCTGTGGTGCAGAATTGTGGTGTCCTTATTCTCTTTTTATTCTGGTTATCATGAGGAGCTGTTTTCTTTCTCTATGCCGGATCAAATGAGAACAAGTTTGTGCTTTTCAGAATGCCTGCCATCCCAATAGCTTAAGTAGATCATAAACATGATAGAAAGCTGATTCACAAAAAACTTTCTGCCCTCAAATAACTCTGAGAAGATGAGATGTATATAGAAGTAATTTTAATGCTAAGTTGAACATTTTCTATGGCAGAAGTAGATTAATTTACTAAAGTTTGAAAGGCAAGGAAATCATTTACAGGGTGACAGATTATAGAAGTCTTCTGGTATGGTAACATTTATGACTCGCCCCTTAAAGAAACAGTAAGTGTAGAAGTTATGAAAATTTAGTCTTAGTTTTATCAAGCCAAGGAAAAATAACATCTTTTAAAAAGGTTACAGAATAAAATTCTGGATAACTTTAAATTTCTAGCAAATAACCACAATCATTTACAATACTGTACCATGAATTGTTTAGGACTTATTTATACTACAAGTGACATTTTTTTAACCTTTAAATGTATACAAAATATCCTTGGTTTGAGAACAATAATCCTTACAATTTTTAGGGAGATTACATTATATTGTCAAATTGCCTGATGTCAAACGTGTTGTGAACTCAATATTAGGACTTTTTATCCAAGTAACAAAGAATAAAGAGAAGTGGTTTTTGTTCTTAACCTTCTGCAGTTGTGAATCTTGACTGTCAGCTTAACTGGATTTGCAATCATCTACAAAACAGACTTCTAGGAACTGCTTTGAGAGTGTTTCTGAGACATTTAAGTGGAGAAACACCCACCTTGAATGTGGACAGAAACATCTGTGAGCTCAGGTCCCAGAATGAACAAAGAAGAAAAGGAGGATGCCAGCTAAGCAAAGCTGGCCCTGGATTTACTGTTCATGCCTTCCCATCATAAAGAACCACATTCTTTCTAAACTCATGAGCCAAAATTAGTTATTTTTCCTTCAGGTCATTTCAAAGATATTTTGTCATGACAATTAAAAGTACTTTGTCTTTCATCTGCAGTGTGACATTTCAAGTTTAAAAACATGTATTAAAACATCAAAAATAACCACTAGAAAATATCTAAAATATCTAAATGGTGAGGGACACTATTCCTTCAAGCAGTCTTAATAATTTAAAACTATCTTCATATGATTAACCTATAGATTCAAGCTATTCTCTATCAAATTTTAATAAGAACTAGCCATTAAAATATTAGTTTTTAAAAAGGAGTTTTTATGGATAATGAGCAATATATAGGAAGTGATGAGGAGTGCCACTACTATAAAGTCTATGATGCAAGGTACCATGAGATTTGAATGGCCATAAAGAAATCTGTTAAGAGAATGATAGAATACATCAAGTTTACATGGAAAAATAGTTTATAATAAGGATCATATTTTAAATAACCTGCAGATAGGCTCAATCAATAACAGCCCATCAGAGAGAAACATACTATTTTTTAAACTCTTCCATTAAGAAATATGAGAACATTACTTCCTAAAAGTTAGTCTACTTACTAATAATCATCATAGAAAACCATGGATGCATTTTTAGGAGAAAGTGAATACAATTCAGAGGACTGGTGTTGTTCAATAAGTCCATCTTCTGAATATGATGAATGGTCCCATGGCTCATTTAGGGAGTAGCACATTAAATAGTATGTACTATGTCCACACATGGTTAAGGAAAGTGTGCATACCTTGTTACTATCTCAAAATGACAGCATAAAAATGACCCTTGGTTATCTTTACAACTATAGCATTGACACACTGAGCCACAGTTGCCATGGATTCCAGATTCAGTCAACAAAACTAAGCTTCCCACCATGCTTCAGATACCCTGTGTCGAGAGTACTCTGGCTATTCTTTGAGTGAAACGTTTCTACTCTGGTCAGCTTCCTGATCCCTTCGGAAGTTATGTTCCTGTCAGTTTAATTAGCTCTATACAATGACTACAAGTCTCATAATGAATTAAAATGATAAATCAGATAAAAACCAATAATACAAAAAGTGACATTTTACTTTTTATAAAGGTAAATTCTTTTAGAAATAAAAATAAAATGCATAAAGTTTAAATAAAAATACATCCCATTTAAAATGTTAACTTTGATTAAAAATAAGTCTTATACATAATATTAAAATACACTACTTATTAGCAAAGTCCACAAAGAAAATAAAAGTAGACATTTACAGAAGAAATTGTACAAGAAATCAGAATAATACAACTAAAAATAAAATTGATATTATTTTCTTTGCATTTTAAAAACAAACTTAAAGATAAATTAAAAGACTGAAGAATGGAAATAATCATCAGATGACTGAGCCCTGTCAGGTACAGTGAGCTTGTAGGTCTCGTTGGAGACAATCCAGCAGATTTTATTAGATCAAAACGTGTACTTGTACTATGAGAGACAAATCTGCCTCTGGGTATCTGCTTTTCTAACAGATTCTTAAGAGACATAATTATAGGATAATTTCTGCAACATTGTCCTTAACATCAATACTGCACTAATGTATTGCTTAATGGAATAAAGATTAAATGTTTAGGGCAATATCTATCTGATAGCACTCACAAATTCCAATATGCAGTGATACACAAAGATTTCTGAAATGGGTATAAACAAAAATATCAATAGCAATATATATATATACTTTCTATGTTTCATATCAATTATATAACTCTATTTTAAAGCATGTATCGTATATATATATATATTCATACATATATATGCATGTTATTATACATATAAAATTATAGACTATTTCTACTGAGGACAAATACGTAAGGAAAGGAGTGGAGAAAAGAAGGCCCTATGCCCTCCCTGGCTGAGCCCCGTCTCCATGGTGAACTGCATTGTTGGACAAGGACCGAGGGCTTTGAAGTTCCATTCCCATTCAGAGCAGAGTCAAAAGTGGGTGAATCTCACCTCCTGGACCACAGTCCTCAGAGTTCCTCCCCCTGGATCAGGCCCAGGGGTCTGATCTTGAAATCCTCCCAGCAGAGAACCATCTCTAGGGCGAACTGTATCAAAAGACTAGGACTAAGGGGCTTGGAAAAGCAGTCCCCTATCCAGAGCAGAGACAAAGATAGAACAGACCCCTGGCTCAGAACAGACAGGAGACACACAAGCCCTCTAGCCACAAATAACTAGAAGCTGACTAATTGTGAACCACTAAAGCCATGGGCAGATGCCAGTGCAATAATACATATAGCAATATAAAGCACAATAAGGAAACACCAAAAGAAACTGATGGTTCTATACCTACAAGACCTGAACAGAGCAATGAAAAGGAATCAGAAGGAAACAACAACAACAAAAAAAAGCAAAAAAAAAAAAACCCACCTTTATAAAGATTATTGAAGCCTTCAAAGACGATTTAAAAATTCCCTTAAAGAAATAAAAAAAAGTACAAAAAAAATTAGGGAGATGAACAAATCCTTGAAAAAAACCAAGAATAGAAAAACCAGAAAATGAAAGAAACATTCCAGGAACTAAAAAGTGAAAAAGAAGCAATAAAAAAGGCACAAAATGAAGCAAAGGTGGAAATTGAAATCCTGAAGAAAAGAACTAAAACAACAGACAAAAGTATAACCAACAGAATCCAAGAGATGGAAGAGAGAATCTCTGGAGTGGAAGCCTCAATAGTGGAAATAGATACATCAGTCAAAGAAAATACTAATCAAAAAAGCCATAACACAAAACATTCAGGAAATTTGGGATACCATGAAAAGACCTAACTTGAGAATAATAGGAATAGAAGAAGGAGAATTAGAGCTAAAAGGCACAGATAATGTATTCAATAAAATCATAAAAGAAAACTATCCCAAATTAAAGAAAGAGATGCCTATAAAGATACAAGAAGCTTACAGAACACCAAATAAATTTGACCTCCAAAATACGTCTGCTCGCTACATAATAAGCCACAAAAATTACAGAACAAAGAAAAAATTTCAAGAGCTGCAAAAGACAAGAGCCAACTTATCTGTGAAGGCAGACCCATCAGAATAAAACCTAACTATTCAATGGAAACAGTAAAAGAAAGAAGGTCTTGATCAGAAGTTATACAGACACTGAAAGACCAAGGCTGCCAACCCAGACTACTGTCCCCAGGAAAGCTATCAATCACCATACATAGAGTAAACATATTTCATGACAAAGTCACACTTCAGCAATACCTATTACAAATTCATCCCTTCAGAAAGAATTAAAGGGAAAACTCCAACCTAAGGATCCCAAATACACCCATGAAACCACAAACAATCAATCCCACAGAAGAAAAGCCCAGAGAAAGAAAATACATACAATCCAACAACAAAAATAACAGGAAATATTAATCAGTGGTTACTAATACCCCTTAATATCGACGGACTCAATTCACCCATAAAAAGACACACACTATCACAATGGATAAAAAAAACAGAAGCCATCCTGCTGCATACAAGGAATACACCTCAACCTTAAAGACAGACATGCTCAGAGTAAAGGGTTGAAAAAGATTTTCTTTTATTATTATTATTATTATTATTATTATTAATAATAACAAAGAAGTCACACTTTCTAACCTTGTATATCCTTATTCAAGGTCCCTACCCCCTCCCACCACATCAGGTCATTCTTTCTTCTCAACAAATCCCCATCCCATCCCTGGGCAGGCTGCAGGCAGTCCCATGGTCCCTTGCCCCAATATTGCTTAGTTCAGTCTTCACTCCTGGCAGATGTAGTTTTCTCCCCCCTCCCTCAAAAGTGAGTCCAGTGTTCCTCCAGAAGGAGTGAGGTCCAGGGTGTCTCTGATGCCAAGCTGTTCAGTGGTTGTGGTTTGCAGCTTGGGCATGCTTTGCTTTTTCCTTGTTTGTGTCTTTGTTTAGAGTCCTCTAATGAGTGAGTACTTCCCCTGCTTATCTTTCTGAGATTTTCAAATCAAATAGCCTTAAGAAAAAAGCTGTTGTTGCTATCCAAATATTGAAAAACTTAGACTTCAAACTAAAATCAATTAAAAGAGACCAGAATGGACACTACTTACTCACCTCTGGAAAAATTAGTGGAGATAAAACTTCAATCCTGTATGCTTATACTCCTAATATAAGAGCACCTATCCATGTAAAACAAAGTATACTAATGCTCAAATTCCATATCAACTTTCACACCCTAACAGTAGGAAACTTAAATACCCCACTTTCACCCATGGATAGGTCAACTAGACAGAGACACAACAGAGAAATAAGGAGTCTAACAGAGGTTATAATGCAAATGGATTTAATAGATATTTACAGAAGCTTGCACCCAAATGCAAAGGAGTATTCATATTTCTCAGCACCACATGGAACTTTCTCTAAAATAATTGGTTATAAATCAAATATCAATAGATACAAAACAATGCAAATAGTCCCTTGTATCACATCAAACCATGATGGCATAAACTTAGATTTCAACAACATCAAAATTCACAGAAAGCCTACCATCTAATGGAAACTATACATCACTCAATTCATCCACCTCTGGGTTAAGGAAGAAATAAAGAAAAAAATCAAAGACTTCCTAGAATTTAATGAAAATTAATACACAGCATACCCAAATTTGTAGGACACAATGAAAGTAGTCTTGAGAAGAAAATTCAAAGCATTAGATGCCTATATGAAAAACCTAGAGAAAATCCACATAAGAGAAGTATCAGCACAGCTGAAAGCCATAAAACAATTAGAAGGAGGGTCAGTCCAGGGTGTAACCCCAGTCCATCTATAGGAACACCTGACTCACTCTTGAGGGAGGGGGGACAAAACTGGATTTGGGCGGGAGTGAAGACTGATCCAAGCATTATTGGGCCAGTGTGACCATAGGACTGTCTGCTCCCTGCCAAGGGAAGGGATGGGGAGTTGCAGAGAAGAAAAATGATCAGATGTGGTGGGAGTGGGAAGAGACCTTCAATAAGGATATACAGGGATGGAAAAAAAAATTCAGAGGGAAAGCTGAACACAAAGAAAATATATGTGTAGTAATCTTATTTGCATTTCCACCCTTGATAAGCCATGCTTATGATTATTATCCTCTGTATAGTTATTGTTAACTCTTCAGCATTTTTAAATTCTTTTTACTGTTTTTTTTGATAAATACAAAATAAAGAAGGAAAAAAAAAAAACAATTAGAAGGAAATTCACCTAGAAGGAGTAGACAGCAGGAAATAATCAAACTTAGAGCTGAAATCAGTGCAATTGAAAATAAACAAACAAAAAATACAAAGAATCAATAAATCAGAGTTGGTTCTTTGAAAAAGACAACAAGATAGATAAACTCTGATCCAAACTAACCAAAAATCAGAGAGAGAGTATGCAAATCAACAAAATCAGAAATGAAAAGGGGGACATAACAACAGATCCCCAGAAAATCCAGAGAATTATCAAGTCATACTTTGAAAAATCTACACTCCACAAAAATGGAAAACCTAGAAGAAATGACCAGCTTTCTGGACAGGTTCCATTTAGGAAAATTAAATCAAAATCATATTAAATACCTAAACAGACCTACAACCCTAAAGGAAATTAAAGGTGTCATTAAAGCCTCCCAAGTAAAAAAAAGCCCAAGTCCAGATGGTTTCAGTACAGAGTTCTACCAGACATTCAAAGATGAGCTATTACCAATACTCCTCAAACTGTTCCACACAGTAGAGAATGAAGGAATATTACCAGCCTCTTTTTATGTTGCCACAATTACACTAATATCCAAGCCACTAGAAGACACAACAAAGAAGGAGAATTACAGACCAATTTCCTTCATGAATATTGATGCTAAAATTCTCAACAAAATTCTGGCAAAAAAATACAACAATTTATAAAAAATATCATCCACCATGATCAAGTAGGCTTCATCCTAAAATGCAGGGAAGGTTCAACATAAGAAAAATTGTAAATGTTATCCGTCATACAAACAAACTGAAGAAAAAAAACCATATGATCATGTCCTTAAAGCTGAAAAAGCCTTTGACAAAATCCAACGCTCTCACATGGTAAAAGTCCTGGAGAGATCAAGAATATAGGAAAAATATCTAAATATAATAAAAGCGATTTACAAGAAGCCAACAGCCAACATCAAACTTAATGGAAAAAAACTCAAAGCAATTGCACTAAAATCAGGAACTAGACAAGGATGTCTCCTCTCCCCTTATCTATTCAATATAGTTCTCAATTTTTTTCCCAAAAGCAATAAGAGAACAAAAGTTTAAGCAGATATAAGTTGGAAAAGAAGAAATGCAACTATCTATATTTGCAAATGACATGATTATATACATAAGTGATTCACAAAATTCTACCAGGGACCTTCTACAGCTGATAAACATCTTCAGCAACATAGCAGGATACAAGATTAACCAAAAGAAATCAGTAGCCCTCCTGTACATCAATGATAAAAGTGCTGAAAAAGAAATAATGGAAGTATCACCCTTTATAATTGCTGCAAGTAGCATTAAATACCTTGGAGTAACTATAACCAAAGATGTAACAGATATATTTGACAAAAACTTTAAATCACTGAGAAAGAAATTGAATAGGATACCAGAAAATGGAAAGATCTCCCATGTTGCTGGATAGGGAGGACCAACATAGTAAAAATGCCAGTTCTACCAAAAGCATTCTACAGATTCAATGCATTGCCCATCAAAATCCCAACACAATTTTTTATAGACCTTGAAAGAAGAATACTTAATTTCATTTGGAATAACAGGAAAGCCAGGATTGCCAAAACAATTTTGCTCAACAAAAGAACCTCAGGAGGCATGATCATCTGTGATTTCAAGTTATACTGTAGAGCTACAGTATTAAAAACAGCCTGGTACTGGCATGAAAATAGACTTGTGGATCAATGGAATTGAATTGAAGATTCTGACATAAACCTAAAAACCTATGAACACCTGATCTTTGACAAAGCGTCCCAAAATACTCAGTGAAAAAAACATAGTATCTTTAACAAATGGTGTTAGCATAGCTGGGTGGTAGTGTTTAGAAAAATGCAAGTAGATCCAATCCTATGACCCTGCACAGTACTCAAATCCAATTGGATGGAAGACCTCAACATAAATCCAACCACACTGAACCTGACAAAAAAGAAAGTGGGAAATACCCTGCAATGCATTGGCACAGGTGACTGCTTTCTAAATATAACAGCACTAGCACATACTAAGAACAACAATCAATAAGTGTGAGTTCCTGAAACTGAGAAGATTCTGTAAAGTCAAGGACACTGTCAATAGGTCAAAATGACAGCCTACAAAATGGGAAAAGATTTTCACCAACCCTATAAGTGACAGAGGACTGATCTCTAAAATACATAGAGAACTCAAGAAATTCGAGCCCAAAGCCTTGAATATCCCAATCAAAAAGTGGTGAGCAGAACTAGAAAGGAAGTTCTCAGCAGAAGAATTATGAATGGCTGAAAAGCACTTGAGAAAGTGTTTAAGATCTTTATCCCTACTTGTTAGATTGGCTAAGATAAACTACACAGATTATAGCCTATGGTGGAGAGGTTGTGGAGCAAGGGGAACATTCCTCCTCCATTATTGGTGGGGGTGTAAGTTTGTTCCGCCACTCTGGAATTCAGTATGGTGATTTCTCAGAAAACTGGGAATCAATCTCCCCAAAGACCCAACAATATCACTACTGGGCATAGACCCTAATGACACACATTAGCACTCCAAAGACATTAGCTCAACTATGTTCATAGCAGCATTATTAGTAATAGCAATAACCTGGAAACAACCTAAATGCCACTCAACTGTGGTACATCTACACAATGAAGTACTACTCAGCAGTAAGAAAAAATGATATCCCAAAATATGCAGGCAAATGGATGGATTTGGAGAATATCCTCCTGAGGGAGGTATCACAAACCCAGAAAGATTAGCAGGGAATGTACTAAGTCATTAGTGGACTTTAAATGAAAAAGCAAAACCAAAGCATGTCCAAGCTGCAAACTACAATCACTGAACAGCTTGGGTTCAGAAACACCTTAGAATAGCACCTTGGAGCCCATTCCCTCCAAGTATGACTCAGTCTTGATGTGGCGATGAGGAAAGCAGATCTGCCTGGAATGGATGTTGAACTAAGCCACCTTGGAACCTAGGGACCTCCTGCCCTTGTTGGAGAGGAGATAAACTGATGGAGAGAAGAGTGAGTGACTTGGGAGGGGCAGGAGGTGGAAAGGAGCCTGAACAAGGTGATACATAAATAAAAAAATATGACTTTTCTTTCATAATAAAAAAAGAAAGCAGTGGAATTGTAGAAATAATAGAGTTTTGTTCCCTTCATTTTTACTCTGTGTATATAATATACTTGAATAATATATTCAGAAAAAAATATAACAGTTGTAATTATTCTAGATGTAAATTTTGTGTTAATTAGCATTTTAATGTGTATACTTACATTTTGAGGTTTCCTGCTAGGGCATAGTTCAATGCTCTGCATCCAAACTCATGGGTCAAATGTATGTTGACTCCATTTTCCAATAAATGCTGAATGAGTTCTTCAAAAAAAATTTTGAAATAAAATTAAAGCTTGACCTGATGGGGACCTTTCCCCTGTGTATTTCATAAAGCTTTGATGCACTTTGATTCATTTGCACCCACTAGCTTCTCTAAAGATACATCAATCAATGCCAAAAGAAGTTATCAGCTTCTAGACAGAAGTGGGTTTTGTAGCAACAGTCACTGACAGTTTAGGCACAGGTAGCTGAACGTTTCTGAGCTGACAACAGACATTTCAAAGCTGAGAAGAACTGGTATGTTGGATTCCTAAGTTCTGAAGGGCATCTGTAAAGTTAGATATTAGAAGGCTCTGGAAGCCTTTGAAGCAAGCTATTTTACTTCCAGTGATATGCAATTAAATTAAGGAGAAAATTAAAATCAAAAGTGTACCAAAGTTTATAAAGCAGAACAAAATTTAATATATGTTGAATGTAAATCTAAATTTTATACTTTGTTCTGTGAAGAACCCTAAAATAATAATAACCTGTGAGAACCTGATTATATTGTGCAACTACTAGCTACAGATGGTTAGGAGCAACTTAGATATAGAATAGCATAAGAGGCTGTGTGGAATACTCCTTTAGACAGTGTATCTACGAGAGATGGGTAATGAGAGATAAAAACAAGAGAGGGAGGACAGGAATGGTTTAATAAAGATGCCGACTGGCCAATAGCTGGAAAGGTAGCGGTTAAATGGGACTGGCAGACAAAAGAGAGTGGGACGAAGAGAAGCCTAGGGAGTCTTGAGATGCTGAAGTAGGAAATGAACCTGCCTTACCATATGAGAAAAGGTACCCAGCCATCTGAATAGAGTAGATATAAAATATGGGTTAATTTAGGTAATAAAAGCTAGTTAGTGACAACCTGACCTATCAGCTAAGTATTTATAGTTAATAACAAGTCTCTGTGTGGTTATTTGGGAACTGACTGGCAGAACAGAAAAATTTTATCTACAAAACAAAACTTAAAAAGGACAATGGAAATTACATGTTATTATTAGTTTGCAGTCATGCATGCATGCTAAATGGAGTAGTTATTTTAAATTTTCCCTTATGAACACTTAGCCTAACATTTGTTAATTTTGTTGTTGCTGATATTTAATATACTTTTATTTATTTTCTGTGTATTTATCACATGTATACCGTGTCTTTTGATTATATCCACTACTAGTTTTTTCCTCAGTAGAACTACCCTATGAACTCAGCTATACCCCTCGTGGATATATAGCAAAAGCAGCCTCTGTTCTACTACTGAGATCCATGCTTATTAATGTTATATTCACAAAATTGATGTTTAACTTAGTGATGATCCTTAAAGCATATAACCTCCTACACAGACTCTGTTCTTCAAACTTTCTTTCAGAAAGTCTAAGCAAATTCAACTGAAAGGCACATAGCCTTTCTGTTCTGCTAAGGTAAACTTTGCTATCACTAGATGGACAGTATTACTCTTTAACTTTTTTACCAAACTCTCTATTCCTCCCTTGGCTTTATTACTTTTCTGGCAATTGTGAATATCCATATTATATGCACTTAAATGATTTTTATCAATTTCTTTGCAAATTAGGCATGTGTTATGGCACTCACTGTTTTATTTTCTTTTTCTTTTTATCCTAAACACTGATAACCATTCTTAATATATAATAGGTAAACAACAAGTATCTTTTGAATGAATAAGATGAAGCAGCTTTGGTATATTTTAATTCAAAGAGTAAGATAAAAATCAATTCTTGGTGATTCAGAGGGCTTGGGAGGTATTAAAATAATCAAGATACTATCCTCAAAAGCTATCAAGTTATGGTTAATCTTTCTTTTTCTCATGTAAAACAGAAGACAATAAAATGATTAATGCATAGAAGTGCACATATGCTATCCCAGCACACTAAAGGTTGGGCCCAGCCTGGCCTATAATACAAGACTTTATATCAAAAATAAAAAAGTAAAGTTTTATAATAAGTATTTTTAGTAAATATAGTATAGTCTACAATCCTATTAAATTGTGATGACATAGTATTTTAAAATTTGGTGTGGAAGGATCAGTATTGGCTCAGGACCCTCAAGACCAAGTCTTCAGCACAAAGGAGATTTATTTGGCCACAAGGGACAGAGGGCAGGGAATGAGCAACAAATTCAAGAGATAGAGGACAAGGAGAAAGGAAGAGAACAAAGGACGGGAGAGGAAGAGATATTTATCAGGGTCCTCAAAGAACTGCCTCTGGATAGAGGGGAGACAGATATGGAACATAGAAAAATGGTAGTTATAAGGTAAAAGGGAAATGCTGTGTTAGTAAGAGGAGCTTAATTATGATTTTGTTAGTGGAGTGAGCCTAAGGGGCTTTAGATTGTTGGACTTAAGTACTTTGCTAGCTGGACCTTGGTATTCAGCCTCAGGAGGACAAAGTAGGTAAATAAAAATATAGACCTTGGCTAGGTTAAGGAATGTAATCTAATGGTTTTTAACAATGCATTGGGGAGTGGAAGTTGAAAAGAGAAGGATGATGTAATTATTTTAATTTAAAAATAAAAATTTTAAAAATATCCTATTTCAAAAGAATTTATTTACACATCTTTTAGCTAATGAACCAGTATTTAGCATTGTTATAGTTAATATAACTTTAATATATTTTAGTCTACTTCTGTATCATTCTTCAGTATTACTTTTAATGACAGAGAAAATAATATATTAAATCCTGTTTCTCTTTACTCAAACTGTGCTTAATGAAGACTCCTCAAGATCTATTTAGAACCTATTTACAGACAACCATGCAGTATAATAAGAGCTTATAACTGGTCATGACTTAACCCAAAATAGCTCAGACAGGATTTTAGAAAAATATTAATGGAAACAAATTTTAAAAAATGACTTTATTAAAAATACTATAAATGTATTTCATTTTAGAATATCCTAATTGAGAGATTACAACAAGAGCCAAGAAAATAATAAGGTAGCTTTCACTTTGTTGCTTTTTGTTTTTTGAGAGTGTTATGTTTTTCATAGATAAAGACACACACCATCACCAAGGATGGCTTTAGTTATTATAGAGACCAAGCAGTCTCATCATATTTGTAAACTTAAGTCACACAAATTCCTGAAGTAATTTAACACAAACAAAAAGGAAAGTACAACAGAAAAAAAGCTGACCACCACTTATAACGAAAGACAGATTAATAATACAAAGGTAACTGAGTCAAAATGTACCAAGAAACTCTTACAAAAAAGTAAAGAAAAAGAATATTCCTGAGCTCACTAGATGCTGAATAGAACAAAAAATAATTGGATTTTCCAGCTCTCAGAGTCAAAAAAAAAAAGAAAAAAGAAAAAGAAAAAGAAAAAGAAAAACTACATACTGTTTTGGCAGGAAAAGCTATGCATTCCCAGTAACGTTTCAGCCTTACAAAGATCTCTGACAGCAGTGTGTTGGTTCTGTCTGAATCACAGGCCTAAAGACATCTAAAATAGATTCCAGAGATGTTCTTCTGCTTTGTTCAAGTCTCAGTGATCCTTGATTGAGTATGAATCATCACAGTCTTATAGAATTTCTAGATTGTTTTCCTGTCTTTGGCTATTGTAAAAATATGATTGTATATGTTGTATATATTTTCTTTTTCAAAACTATGTTACTGCATCTAGAAGAGCAAAGTGATTACTTTGGATCTCAGGGAAGTGATATATATATATATATATATATATATACATGTATATATATGTATATATATATGTTTGAAATTCAGGCTGTGAATGATTAAAAACAACTTAATTCAAGAATTTAAACTGGATACTTTTGCATCAGAAAAAAACATTATTTTTTTGGCTCTTGGTTAATTTTGGTGGAAATATGTCCTTTGCACCATTTAGCATAAAAATAGATCACTATTGCCACCTCCTGGCAAGCAAACCACACCACCAAAATTTAAGTTCTTTCAAGAACCATATAATCTAGGAAAGCAAGATTGCCCCATAAATGGCAATAAAGTATAGAGTATTTATTATATGATGAGCACTGGAAATTTATTATTTATTCCTTTAAGACCTTTACAGAAATCCATTAGAATTTATAAATAGTAGCATTTGTTTTATGAGCTCTTTATGTCCAACAGAAATTATGCTTGTTATGACATTTTAAATTAAATGCATATGACGGGTCTACCTGTGATTGAGACAAATGTTAGAGGGTTTCAAGTAAAAGCTCAGAAAATATTTCCTATGCTTTGAGGGATAGGAGCCTAGATCAAACACTGCATGTGGCCAAGAAAGTGACAGGTGGCTTTCTGCCATATAATAAAGCTGATGGCACAGACAACACCTCTGACAGCGTTAATCCATCTTTCTGCCATGGGGGCTTTCAGAAGAGATGAATGATAACAGCCCCTTCCATCTCCCCTTGTTATTTTGCTAAATTTCTGTTTAATTTTTCCCATCCTTCTTATTGTTCTCCTTCACATCAGTTGGTGCTGATGTTTTGAGCCTCTTCTGCCTTCCTCACATTTGGACACCATATCCTCAGCTGCATCAGAGCCTGCTTCATGGACTTCCTGCTTGAGATGCCAGCTGAGCCATTTATAAAATATATGTCACTCAATCTGCAAGGTACACTCCAGGGTGCCTGGCTTACTTAGAGGCTCCAAATTCTTCTTGCTGCAGTAGAATGAAAAGAAAGAATAAGGCATGGCACCAAGCTGTTACCATGAAGGTCAGAATACCTTATCCACAGTGTTCAGAGTCTTACCACTTTTAACTAATCATTGAATCAAAGACAAGCTAACCTTCCATGCATGGTTTGAAATCATCATCACAAAGATTTGAAATTTTAAAAATATAAATATTCCTCAAAAGAAGAGAAACATTTTACTTGTCACTATTTTAATTTTACCAATATTTTAGCCTATATTTTACCTAAACTCCACTCAAATCCAACAAGTATAAGATTGTTTTTAGTTTACACTAAAAGAAGAAAGAAGAATGAATGTTGTAGAAATCAGCCCGGACTTGAGCTGTGAAGCATGGAATTACTCCAATTTGGTACACTAGGAGGTATTCTCCTGACCTTTCATACTGCTTGCCTGTTACATTGCTGGTTAAGTCAATTTTCTGAAAAACCAAGCCTGGAAAACCAGCAGAAAGAATCATCCTCTACACCTAGAAATAGAACATAATAATGCCAGGTATCAATGACATATCAAGGTAAATAACATTAAAAAATGGTCAATTCCTCTGTCAAGCTGACCACTGGCTCCAAAAGGCTACTGTAAGAAAGAAACCACACAGAAATAAGAAAATAAATCTGAAAGAAAAAAATAGGAAACACAGCAAATATATAATAACTCAAAACACTGAATAAGACACTTAAACAAAATACTTCCTTAGCCACAATAATATTAAGTATCATGTATATAACACTTACCATGAATTAAAATAGTCTCTGATCAGTTCATATTCAATTTAAATTAAATTCACAAGACAATCACATTCCTCCTATGTATCAGATTAAACTAAAAAAGAAAAGAAAATCTAGGAAACAACCAGTGTGGTTTTTTGTTTTGTTTTGTTTTTGTATTCTTGGATTTCAACCAAGTGGCCTGGCTATTTGCTTTGCTTTATATACGTCCTTACCTAAGTGTCATTTTTGTAGACATGATCCTTGGTCTCTTTCTGTCACATGTTTCTTCCATTTATTTTCCTATGGCGGTGTGTATAACATGTAGTCAACCCCCATTTTACAGAACACAACTTACTCTGTCCAATGCTAGAAACATTCTAAGTAGTTGGCAAGCATATAAATCCCTATTCCACATTCTTCCCTCCACACCTCAGTGTCTCCTAGAATATGACACCATGAAATGCACTGTTCTGATACCCTGAATCAGTAACAGCTCTGAGAACGCAAAATATCTTCTTTTCCCTGTCCTTTCACAAGAGCTAAATGTAGAACATATGTGGGGGCTCTCTTTCACTATTTCTATAATACCCATGCCACTTATTTTCTTTGAACTTAAACTTTACATATATATGCTTACTTTTTAAATATACAATATGATTCTCCCTCAAAAACAAATTTATAATGCACATATAGTATAGTGTTTAAGAATACACATATATTGTGAAAAGGCTGAATTGAGGCAATGAATACATATACCAATTCACATGCTTATATCATTCCCTACTGCAGAGAGATGAAAATGACAAATTTAAAACTCAAGCCAATGACATCTTCAGAATTTAATTTGACTAGTATATAAAAAACAGAGCTAGGTGTGATCGTAGAGGCAATATTTATATTTAAGTAGTTAGTTGTTTACTTCATTTAAAGTTAGTAAGTCACTTGTATAAATTAGACAACATAAGAAAGCAAACATGATAATCAGGCAATTTATTCAATTACTTCCTGTCCTGTTATATGCCATTAGACCTACACATACCTGTTGGTGTGTCTCTGAAATAGAACTCAGAGTCTCTAACACCAGGCTTATAACCAATAGCAAGAAAATTGTGTTTGATTAAAGCATATTAAATTCCTTCTTCAGAGAAAAAAATGAGTGGTATTATATGATTTCACATACCAGCTTATGCTGCAGATTGACAAGATTCTTTGTCAGAACACATAATTTTTCAGCTAGGTAAGGATTCTATTTAAACAAGAGAATAACTTTATAATTAGCAACAAAATATTATATACCTGAAAATATCTGGTATAATAGATTTTAAACATTCTCATTCTATATGCAGTGTTTAAGAGGTCAACTAGTTTGATCAGTAAGTTAGAGTGCTTGCTGCCAAAATCAAGTGATTTTAATGTGATCCCTAGAACCTATTTTATGGTAGGAGGAGCGAAATGACTCCACAAATCATCTCCTAGCTTGCACGTATGTACTGTGGCATATATGACAACACAGACTGTAGTACAAAGTTTCCTGGCCCAGACTAGCCCCAAGATCTAGACCAAAGAAACACACAAATGCTTACATTAATTTTACACTGATTGACCTAGGGCCCAGGCATAAAACTTGCTCACTGCATCTTAACTCAAACCCATGATTCTTATCTTGTTCAACCATGTGGCTTGTTACCTTTTCTCAGTTGCATTTTAACTTTTTTTCTCTGTGTATCACTCGAGTCTCTCTGGCATCTCTGCTCAACTCTTTTTGTTCCCAGAGTTTTCTTAGTCTGGTAGCTTCACTCACACTTTCTGTCTGCCTTTAGCCAATCACACTTTTATTAAACCAGTAGGTGGGACAATTATTTACAATGTAACATCCCACTACAACAGAAAGACAGATACAGATACACACAAACACACACACATACATACACACATACTCATGCAGTAATATTAATTCATAATTGTAATAGTATATGAGACAATTGGTATGAGAATTAGTTTGATGTACTTATTGTAGCTATATCTATAAACATTAATACTAAATTATCACACTGTACAATATAAATATATAATAGTTATTTTGTCAATTATGATTAAAAAGAAAACATAATAAGAGGTTTACAAAGTAGATAATAATGTCAACTTAGTAGCTTAGTGAAAATCTTACAATCAACCTCACTGTTAGAAATTAAAAAATTAAATAAGGCATAATACTTTTAATCATCAAATATCAAGCATATATATGAATTGTCTGTTTTATGAGCACTTTAAGAGAGAGCCTAAGCTTACCCATGGCCTATTGAAACCTTGAAGTTGACCCCAAAGATATACCTCCCAACAATGTTGTAATTCTTAATGCTTCTAATTCTTTCAAATAGTGTCACTCTCTGGTGAATAAGAATGCAAATATATGAGCCTATACAGACCATTATTATTTAAACAATTAAAGGCTGGAAAAAAATAAAAAGATAAATGTTTTAATTATATTATAATCTCAAAACTGTATTATATAGATAATATATAATATCTAAAAAGAATAATAACAAGAGAAACTATTATTATATGTCATTGTTTGTGCAAGTGTTAATTTCATTATAAAGTAAAATTAATGATTTAAATATTTTAAATTATTTACAGAAACAATAAAAATATTTACTATAGATAAAATAATTTTTGGAAGATTCTGACATCAATTTTATTTCACTTCCTATGTATCAAGAACAATATTTCTCTCCAAATTACAATGACTAAAAGTACATAAAAAATATGTCTTTGGAACAACATACCAAAATAATTTTCAACTTATGATAAAAACCAATGCTTTTTCTCATTTATAGTTATTACAAATGTCATTCAACATCGCCTTAAAATTTCAAATTTGCTTCTTTAAAAATAAAATTTGTTTTTAGTATTAAATTATAGTAATTTACTTCATAGTCTATCCTATTGTGTTGTTTTATTTAGGAGGTGGTTGAGGGGAAGACTGAGACGGGATTTTAGGCTACAGCTGGTCTTGAACTCATTCTGTGTATGATTGCCTTAAGTTTGTGGCAATCTTTTTGTTTCTACATCCCAAATATCATGATTACAAACAGATCATATTTTAAATGTCAAAGCTATTTACTTATGTAAATATTTACTCTTTTTTGCTTATTTCTATTATAATAGAGGTCAGCTAACTGTAGTCATCAGGATCATAACTAGTCTCAATATTTATCTACTTACAAAGATAATATATTTACAAAGATAATTTCAGCCATTTGAACACTTAATTTAAGTATTCTTTTTTAACTCTCTTGTTATATTTCAGATTGGACATTGATGGAACAGACATCTATTAAATGCATATCTATAGTATGGTAGATTTTTTGGCTTGGGTTTTCATTTGTTCTCATAGCAAACATGTATAGCAAGTGTTATCTTATGGGAGGTGTATAGGAGAAACATTTGTAAGGTTTCCCCTGAAAAAAAAAAAACATAATATGGACAGATCTTGGGAGTTGAGATCCTTCTCCAGCTCTGGCTGATTTGGAGACATTCATCTCTGATCATTTTACTCTACTTCTGACCTGAAGCAACTAAATTATAAGCGAATATCAGGAAGGTTCTGTATAGAACTCTCTCACTGCTTATATCAAGGTAGACTGAGGTGGGAAGATCTATACTTCAGAAAGTATGGTTGATCTTGCAATGTATACAAATGGCATCTGAAGATCACAGATCAAACTGCATATGCACTTGTATAGTCAGAAGTTTCTCTGACCTGCCTGGTTAGTTCTTTAGCCATTTAGTCCCAAATAATCACACAAAAGCTTATATTAATTGCAAATTATTTGGTCTATAGCTCAGGCTTATTACTTGCTAACTCTGACACTTTAAGTGAACCTATATTTCTATTTATGTTTAGCCATGTTTCTTGGTACAATTTCTCAAAGCAGCATTCTTTCTCTGTTTCTGTTAGTATCCATCACTCTTTCTTCTCCAAGAATTTTCCTATTCAGGTTTCCCTGTCTCTACTTCCTACCTGACTTATGGCCAATCAGCATTTTGTTAAACAATTAATTGTTTAACAAATGAAAAATATTTTCCATCTTAAAAAAATAAACCCCCAAATCTAAACTTTTTGTATAGCTTTTTTCCTAATTATTCTCTGTAACAACTGGTAACCAACACTCTAACAAATACAAATATCCATAAGCCATTTTGAGGAATGTGAGCATAGTTTTCTAGACTAATTCCTGCTAATTGGAGGAGCTGATAATATTATGGTGATCCTAAGAAAATTCTCAGCACCCCATGGAAACTTCTCTAAAATTGGCCACATACTCAGTCATAAAGAAAACCTTAATAAATATAAAAATTAGAATAACTCCCTTATATTCTATCAGACCACAATAACATGAAGCTAGAATGTGGTGGAAATGTTCTCTGTATGATGTAAATAAAGTAACTGGTTTGGCCTATGTGTAGCACCAAAAAGGTGGTGAAGGATAAGAGGACAGGCAGGTAGAAGGAGGGTGAAGTTAACCAGTCTCCATCTGACCCCTGAAGAAGAGCCATGTAAGAAATAAAGGTGACTCACTCCCCCTAGAGGAACACCTGGCTCAGTCTTGAGGTTGGGGGGAGAAAACTGGATCTACCAGGAGTGGAGACTGAACTAAGCAATATTGGGACAGTGGGACCATGGGCCTGCCTGCTGCCTGCCCAGGGAGGGGATGGGGACTTGTGGAGAATAGAGAATGAGCTGATGTGTTGGGAGGGGGAAGGGACCTTGAATAAGGATATACAAGGATAGAAAGTGTGACTTCTTTGTTCATAACAGTAATAATAATAATAAAAATAATAAAAAAGAAATACAGGTGAGTCGTAGGCTGGGCCACATGGCAGATAGAATACAAGAAATGGGTTGAATTCATATGAAAGAGCTAGCTAGTAATGTGCTTGAGACATAGGCCAAAAAGTATGAAGTTAATGTAAGTGTCTGATTCATTTCTTTGGGGGACAAAAGCCACCACGGGCCAGGTCCAAACCTCTGAGCCCAAAAGGGCCTGGAAACCTTTTACAACACTAGAATTCAACAACAACATGGAAAATGAACAACTCCAAACTGAACCACCTCTGGGTAAAGAATTCCTAGAAATGAGTGGAAATGAACCACAACATACTCAAACTTTTAGAACACAATGAATGCAGTCCTAAAAAGAAAGTTCATAGCACTAAATGCTTACACAAAGAATTTTGAAAAATTTCACGCAAGCAAATTTATAGCACCCCTGAAAGCTTTGGAACAAAAAAGAGTAGATGGCAGAAAATAATCAAACCCAGGACTGAAATTTATAAAACTGAAACACAGAGAATTAAGAAAAAAGAGTTGTGTTTTAGTTATATTTATATTTTATATTTAACATAGTCTTCTGCTGTTCATTCAGTCCCAACCCTATTCATTCTACACAATGTCATTGTTACATATTTTTTTCTTTCTTGTCCCTCTATTTTGTTTTACTTTTTAGAAAATAAAGTCCTTTTTTCTCTATGTAAAATATATTTTTATCTATATTAGGCTTTTAATTTTTTTGAAAATCAATATCAAACATTATGTTAAAAAAGCAAAATATTCAGAATAGATAACAAAAACTCATACAGTAATAAAACTTCTTTTTTTCTCTAAAATACATGAAGCATAAAAAATAAAATCTAAAGCTTCTCAAGCCAGGATAGACTCAGCTACAGATAACGAAAATACACTTTATTTTCTAGGTCACAACTAATGTCCACGTATATCTTAAATGCAAAAACAAAACCAAACAATCAACATGATAAACCTTTATTTAAACCAACCAAAAGGCAGAGAGAGAAAATATTCATATCAATAAAATAGGACATTTATAGGGGCACATAACAAGAACCACCAAGGAAATCCAGAGAATTATTAGGTTAAAAATCTGTACCCCACTAACTTGGAAAATTTAAAAAATTGGACAATTTTCTCGATAGGTACTACTTACTAAGATTAAATCAAGATAATATAAAGGACTTAATTAGTCTATAACTCCCAAGGAAATAAAAACAGTTATTAAAATTCTCCTAACCAAAAGAGCTCAGAGCCATAAGACTTCAGCACAGAATTTTACCAGAATTTCAAAAAAGAACTAATACCAATACTCCTCAAAATGTTCCACACAAAAGAAACAGAAGGAACATTGCAAAACTCATTTTATAAGGCTACAGTCACCCTGACCACCAAACCACACAAAGACACAACAAAGTAAGAGAATGACAGACCAATCTCCCTCATGAACATTGATACAAAAATACTCAATAAAATATTGGCAAACCATATTTTAAAAAAACAACACATCACACACTCTATACACACATACCACACCACACAGACACACACACAGACATACACACATACACACACACACACACACACATTCACACACTCATTCATTCTGGTCAATTAGGCTTCATGCAAAAGATATATGGATGGTTCACCATATGAAAATATTGAATGTTTATCAATGTCATCCACCATATAAACTAAAGAAAAGGAAAAAAGCCACATTGTCATGTTATTAGGTGCTGAAAAATTCTTTGAAAAAAATTAACACCCATTCATGATAAAGATTTAGGAGAGATTAGAGATACAAGGAACATACCTAAACATAATAATAATAAAAAAAACTCTGGCTCTTTTAACTGTATATTATTAGAGAAGCAAATATCCTCTCTGAATTTGTTTATGGTCTTATGGTTTCTATTTTGTTGAAGAGACATTGTAACCACAGGAACTCTTATAAAGGAAAACATTTAGCTGTGTATAGCTTAATGTTCAGAGTTTTAGCCCATTGTCATCACAGTAGGAAGCATAACAGTGTGCAGGCAGTCGTGGTGCTGAAGAAGTAAACTGAGAGTTTTATATCTTGATTCAAAGACAGCCAAAGAAGACTTCGTGTCACACCTGGTCTATCTTGAACATATGAGATATCAAAGTCTACCTGCACAATGACACACTTCCTCCAAAAAGGCCATACCTACTCCAACAATGTCATGCCTCTTAACAGTGTCACTCTTTATGGGGACCATTTTCTTTCTAACCACCACACTATTTCTTAAAATAGTTTGTTTCATATAAGTATCATAAATATTTGATATGCAATACTGCAGAATCTTTTAATTCCATTATATAACTAGTCACACTATAAGTACAGTTAAAGATGTTCACAAAATATACTGAATATTGCAGGCTGTTTGAATTGACAGGTTAAATGAGAGTAAAGAGGTAGGCTTTGTCACAGTGCTGTAAGACAGAGCAATCAAAGACTAAATTCTTTAGAAACAATAGCAAAAAGAAATTCAAAAATTTTTTTCGCTCTAAGATTTTAATATAGTATAAGCCAACATAGTTTTATTTATTACATGTCTCAGCCCAAATATAATCAGATACGTCAACTGCCCATGGTGTTGGACTTTAGGGCAGCCTGTGCTCTATAAATTAGTCAAATCATAGTGAACAGTAAGTAGTGTGAGTTCACATGAATCAAGACCCTCTTCTCAATCCCATCATCCACTGTTTCCACTGTTCAAATTACATAAGGGGGTTAAATATGTGTAATCTGGACCTGGACTTGGTTTTCCTAGGATATTCTACCTGGTCGAAGCTTGTCTCTGTTGTGCCTAAGTCCCTGCCAGACTTAATCAGAGAGAGGGGACATTAAACACCCTGTCACCTTGGTAAACAGAGCAGCAAGTTAATAGAGGCACTGTGATTTGTGCATAAGCTTGTCTTTCAGTGATGAAGAATTATGATGGATATAGATTAAACAGCTACAAGGAGAATTTCAAACTATTGAATATATAGAATATTGGGCAATATTTTCAAAAGATGAGTAGTGAGGACATGGATTTTAAAGATACTTTTAAATGAAGACCAGGATCTATGCAAACAAGGTAATTTGAAATCACTTCTGGAAATATTCTAATAAAAAGAGAAAAAATAACAGTTTAGATAAGGCAGTATTACATATGATTTCTAAAAGTATATTTACCATCACTACTATTTTTAATATAAATGCCAGGTGGTGATGCTGCTTGAAAGGATTTTGTGATGAAAACACTATTATTTATAGTACAGTTTCCTGTGACCTGAGATAATAGGATTGTGAATAGAACAAGCTTCCCCAATGCATCAGCATTCAGAATTCCAGCCAGATGCATACTGAATATATCTTCTTCAGAAGAAATGTTAGCTTTTATTACAAGATCTAGAAGGATGGGAAGTGAAAAATCTACACTTAGAGCAAGTGAGATCTGTGAAGCTAATGTCCACACTTACGTCATTTTTAATTCCTATGATAATCTGATATGTCCATAAAATTCATATTTGTGCCTGTGAATTAAATCATTTGACATTAAAAAATCAAAAACAAAACAAACAAGCAAACAAAAAATCCACAGTAATGCTTTCACTTTTTCTGCGAACTTGGCTTCTTTGATATTTCTACTACGTAATTGCTATATGCTTGATTTTTTCTGGTTTTGATGCAAATCTTGTATTTTTTGGTATCAGAGATAACAACATATAATAAATTCAGACTAAGGATATCTTCCAAGTTCTGCAATATTTTATAGAATACTTCCTGTAGGGCTCTCCACTCTTTTTTACTTATCAAAGATTAAAACATAAGGGTAAATACATTTGAATCTTCTAAATTCAGTTTATGTTCTGTGTCTTACAAATGCTAGATTACTTGTAATTGTGTCTTGGGAAAGTGAGTATCAGCAGCATTCCAACTATAAAGTATGAATAATTTCTTCTTAGAAAGGCTACTTTCTAAGAACTATTCCTTATTATTATATTACTGGTTCTATTAAAAGTGTCTTAAATGGCTTAACTCATGTGATCTTTATAATTACTCTAAAGGCCTAGAAGTATTAACTCCTATTTCTAGATAACAAAACTTTGACAAAGAGAATTTACACAATTTGTCAAAGACCCAGAGTAAAGGACTGTATTCTGAACCTCTTGGGTCTAGCTGAGCCACAACGCTCAGCCATTACATTTTAAAAAACTATTGCTGCATATGTGCCTTTTAAGTTAAGGATTTTATCCCTAAAGATCCTCTAGTAACAAGTAAATTATAAATAAGACAAGTAAGTGCCTAATAATTAGGAAAAATAACTAGAAATCCAATAACGGTATATCAGACTCAAGAGTCTTGCTCTAAAAGTGAATTTTTTGGTACTATAAAGGAACAGCAGGAATGGTAGCCTAAACATGCACATACCACTAGTTATCTGAGTGACTAATATACAAGTGTTAATGTAAGGTGTTGGGATTCATAAACATTCACAGACCTAATGTGGATCTCAGTGTCTAGAAGGAAGAATGGCCTTATATGTATAATTTCTAATGTTGTGCTATAATTGAGCGTTAAAGAAATAAGAGAATTCACATAGCATCTACCATTATAGAGAAAACAAGAACTTTATGAATACCCACATTTCAGCATGATTCCAGTTTGTTTGTTTGGTAAGCTGTGCTTACTCCAGACAAGAAAACTTCTGTGGGATTTAAAATGTCTACATAGATATTAAACATTAACAACTTTACTGTGACTCTGGAAACAAGAAAACCATAAATAAATTGAGATATAAATTGGTTTATTTTTATTTTTCTACTTCCACTGAAAGAACATAGGATGGTATAAAGAGTATCATCTGAAGGGCAAATAAGTGACTGAGTGTAAAAAGAAATAAATAATAAAGGAACCAAATTTTCAGAATGACAGAAAAGCTGACACAATCAAAAGTTAGGAAGTTCACCAGGATCCTTGTCACTGTCTGAGACACATCCATTATTCCGGCAGTCTTCTTGAATTACCCAGCAGAGGCTTCTGTGAGCTGGTAAGATGCTGGACGTCCAGCACTTGTCATCTCCTGCGCTTTTCAACACTTGATACGTGTGGCCCAGTTCACCTGACAATGATGCTTCCTTCAGACATTCATTTAATCACTACATTTCTTTCACTTTCAAAGTGACCTTTTGAGAGTCTTAAAGGAGAAAAAAGTGAACTTTTAAAAGCTTTGTTTATTTTTTTAAGTTTTATGGAATTATATGATAGGTATTTGTCTTAGTTTTTTTTTAATTTATAGTAGAATTCTGTAGTAAGTCCATATTTTCTTATGTTTGTTTCTATTATTGCTGTGTTTTATTTTTAGTATGGAATATTTTAATAGTCATTCAAGCAGGTTACAAAGTATGCAGTTGTTAAAATCATTCACTGAATTTAGGTTTAATTTTGCTATCTAAAACCACCAGATTTCTGAGATTCTTCAATATATTGAAACAAATTTATAATACATTTCCTTATGATTTTCTGGAATTTTATTTATATCTGTTATAATGTTTGCCTTTCAATTTCTAGTTTTATTGAAGTAGTTCTTCCCTTTTTTGTTTAATTTGGTTAAAAATTTGCCAATTGTGTTTTATCTTTAAAAAATAAATAAATAAAAATATTAACCTACCACTTTCTCTTCCCCTTCCTCTCTCTGTCTTTCTCTCCTCTATTTTGCCTTTCTCCAGGTACCTGCCTCTCGGTAACTCTCCAAATAAACTCTCTCTGGTGGCAAGCAATAAATAAACGAATAAATAAATAAATAAATAAATAAATGCTAACCTCAAGAAGAAAAAACTAATTTAATTGAAAAAATACTAGCTTTACCATACCCTATCCCTGCTCACAAATATTCATATTGTCTTATATATAAAATAGGACTAGGGAGTCTATGTAGCATGATGTGATGGTTACCATGAATATTTACTTAAAATTATGTATATAGAGTGTTTCTGATGATACTTGCAGTCAAGGCCTGTGGAAGAAAAAATTATGTATTACTGAGGCTTAAGAGACTTTTAATTTTTTCTGATGTTTTTCTCTCTTCCCATTTAATAGTTGCAAATATAGAAAATAGCAAAGTATAATCAGCCAGAAACTACCTTTCAACACAGGTAAAAAGTCTTATATTTTTCATGTTCAAATCATTTTTTTTAATTTTTCCAATAGTAAAGCATCAATAGATAAAGTCACATTTTCTGGTTATTCCTTATTCCATGCTCTCCAGATCCTCACTCCTGATTTAGTCCCAAATTTCATGACCTAGAACACTCATTCCCATCCACACTTTTGGACTTCACCACCTCCTTATACATACCCACAAACACAAATCTTTTGTGTGTGTGCATGTGTGTGTGTGTGTGTGTGTTCACTAATTGAGCTTTTATTCAAAAGTATATGAAGTCATTTCTTTATAACTTCATGATATCACTACTTTGTTTTCTGAGAAAAACAATATTTGCCACTGCATTTCATGTACATCAGGAGTGTAATACATACATATATGCATACATATGCCTTAAATTTTATAAATATTTTTACTTATTTTACATACTGACTACAGTTTTCCATCCCTCCTATCCTCCAGTTCCCTCTTCCCACCTCCTTTACCCTTCCTCATCCACTCCTCCTCTATCTCCATTTAGAAAACTCCCATGGCATTCCACAAAACATATGACTTATTTATTGATGATATAAGGTTATCCATGCTCATGCTGTATATTTCTTGCCTTGATCCCACTACATTAAGTGGGGAACACTTAATTCTCTACCTTGCCTTGGAATATAAACTCCCAATCTCAAGTTAGCCAAAAGGCCATGTACTAGGGGCTTGTATTCCAAGGCCAATGTAAAAATATATGTGTTCCCCACTACATTTAATTTCTTCAAGGAACTTTTGATAATAAGACATTAATGTCAGAAACCAAGCTCATAGTGTATTAGCACTAATACCCAAATAATCAACTAATCTTTTTATTGTAGTTAATATGTAGGTACAATATTGTTAATGGTTCTGGCCCAGACTTTCCAGACCTGTACCAAAGGTTTAGTCTCATTCTCAGCCCTGCTTTGCCTCAAATAACCACACACAGGCTTATATTATTTTACGCTGATTGACCTAAGGTCTAAACATATAATTTGCTATTGCTTGTTCTCATTCTAACCTATCTTGTTCAGTCGTGTGGCTCACTACCTTTTCTCAGAGCAGTATTTCAGCTTCTTTCTTCTACATCTGCTGTGTCTTCTCATCTTGTCTGTGGTGGCTTTTTCTGGTGGCTCTGCCTGGCATCTGTTTTTACTGGCGATTCTGTTGCATCTGTCTGCCGGCTGTGCCTGGTGTCTGTGTTGTCTAGCATCTGTCACAAACTTAAAAGTTATGTACTTGGTCACTTATTGAAAGTGACACTATTTTAACTTAGTAGTCTATGGTTTGAGATATATTATCTCTGGTTCCTTTTAACTCCCACTGATACAAATATTAGAACTACTGTACACCATGTTTTGAGGCACTAAACACACCGTTTTGTAATTTGTCTCTTGCCTCAAGATTAAGAAACAGTCTTTATTTCAAAGGCATACATTTGACAAATATTAACATCCCAAATACATGTAAGTAACTCAAAGATAAACACCATAAGTAAAACAAACTAAAAATTTTAAGCTACAAAACTAGATAAATGTCTCAAAAGGCTATAGTTGGAAGTTTCCATCCTGGGCAGAAACACTCAAATAACCAGAAACCACTTCCCATATTATTGATTCATAGGTTTAATATTATAGTAACTGCTAGCAGTAGCTCTTTTGTTTAAATTAACCCATAATTCTTATCTATGTTTACCACTTGGATTGGTACCTTTACTCAGGTATTTATTTATTTATTTGACAAACTTGGAGAGAAACATCTACATTTGGGTTGTTTGTGGTTCTGTGCTAGCAGCATTCTCATCTTGATTCCTCTGAGTCTGGCTTGCATTTCCTGCTCTGCCTTTCCTCTTCCCACTATTGTCCTATTCTGATTGCCCCACCTTTATTTTCTGCCTAGCTATTTGCTAATCAGCATTTTATTAAACTAATATGAGTAATAAATCTTTACAGTACATAAGAGCATTATCCCATCAAAGGCAAATTAAAGAAAACAACCAAAAACTCAAAATACCACCACCAACAAAAACAACAATAAACAAACAAAACCCCACAAGTTCATATAAAAAGCTAATTCACTAATACCAACAAAAATGCAAACTAAAGCAATAACTCATGCTGGCTTGCCCTACTTAGAGTAGTTATTATTAAAAGGTTAAGCAAACAAAGCAGGTAAGGATGCAGAGAGCAAAATACCCATATATTGTTGGTGGAAAGTAAATTTATACAGTCATAATGAAATAGTATGGATTTCTAAATAAATAAATAATCAAATAAATAAATAGAAGTTTATATGATCCAAAACTTTATTATTGAGCCTGCATCCAAAGATAAAAAGTCTTTGTGCCAGAAACTTAGACCCAATGTGCATTAAATCACTGTACATAATAACCAAAAAGTGGAGCCAATGCAGAAGACAAAAGAAGATGTGGTGGCAGGATGGAGGTGACAAACATGGAGAGAAACATCTACATTTGGGTTGTTTGTGGTTCTGTGCTAGCCAGTGTCTCAAGATGTCTTCATCACATTTGTTGGTTGTCACAGGAAGGATTTAAACAGAATTATGATTGGAACTAAAATTGCTTTGTAGAAAATCTCTACCTCAGAAAAAATAGATAAAAGGAACAGCAACAAAATATACAACAATTTGAAAGATGTCAACATTCTAACCTTATAAAAGAATTCTTGCTGACTTACATAATACAATTGTAAACTTCAAACCCAAGGTCAGTAAAAATTGTCCTCAGAGATCAGTAAAAGAAATAGTATTAAAAAATACAAGGAAAAAAACTACTTAAAAACTGACAGAACAGAGAGAGAAAGCTAAATGAAGAATATTGGAGAGGGACTTTATAGACCTGATATATCTTATTTTTGTTTCATTATATATATGGTATATGTCTCTGTATATGGTGTGCATGTGTAGGTATGTGGTTATATAGCATTGTGTGCAGGTCAGAGGTGATTTTCTTCTGATTGACACAGGTTTTAGAATTTGCACGAGGATTATTAGACATGTTTAGAAAATACTTTTACTTGTTGAATCATCTCATCACTCCAGGAAAGTGACTTTTGTTTTCACTGAGGCTTAAACATTCTGTGTGAAAAGCAAACATGATAGTTATTAAACTCTGTAGCCATATGTAATCTTGCTTTCTTTCCTATAGTCAGAAGGCTGTCAATTCTCAGACCAATCTAGTCTTCTCTAACAAAATATATGGATTATAAGATCCAACACAAAGTACCAATGGAACAGACAAGGATTGAGTAAGAGATGCTTGGGCAATCCATCTTCCCAAATGAAAGTGTTAACATAGAGAATAAAGATCTTATTTTCTATAGTAGCATTTATACTAGGATGAATGATGCAAGAGACAAAGCAAACTTCCAGAGCTGCCTCTCAGAAAATCAGCTGAAAGAATTTCTCAAGGTTGAACCAGAGAGAAAATACCAAATAGATAGATGATTGCCAAGAAGACCAGAGCAAAATTTAATAATGCTATTTCTTTTAAACATGATAGTAAAGAAAATACATCACTATTCAGTGCTAGTAAAATCAGGAATATTAGAAGTAGAGGAGAGTCTATAATATCTCATTTATTGAGCTAGCATAATCTCTAGTAACAATTGATAACAATTTATCTCTATACTCACTAGTGAGTATAATTTTTGTTCTTCATCAAGAAAATTTCTCTTTCTAACAGATAGAGGCCACTATAGAAAAACCTTAGTCAATCAAAATGCTGAGTTGTAGAGACCAGTCCCAGTGATTATATCTACAAACTAGTCCTGTGCTTATGCTCAGACAGCATTACAGAAGACAGAACATAAAGATTATAAGAACAGGGACTACAAAGGACAAACCAAGCCTCTGGACACACAGCAAAGAGGTATGCATCATCCTGTCCCTCAGGACAAGCAGAGACCTTACTACTTTCCAAACTCTGGTTTGGTGACACCCTCACAATTACCCCAACCACACCTAGCTCCACCCTAAACAAAAAAAACCTGGGAGAGCACCCTATAGGCCAAGTTCCCAGCAAAACATAGCTACCACTGTCACGGACTACCCCATCCCAAACCACAATTAGCATCATCACACTGTGACTACATGGGACCAGGTGAGCCTCTGAACACACAGCTGACTAACAGCCCTCAGGCTTACAACTGACTAAAAGTCAACCAAGAGCTAACAAAATGTGAACTGAGGAAGTAATGGGAAGATGGCAGTTCAAGAAAATATACAACAATACAAAGGTCAAGAAGATACCACATGAAGAAGAAGCAGATGGTTCTACAACATCAAGACCTGAGCAAAACAATGAAGAGGAAACAGAAGGAAACAACCTTAAAAACAGCTTTATGAAGTTAACAGAAGCCTTAAAAGGGGATATAAAAAAACTCCTTTAAAGAAACAGAACAGAATACAAACAAAAAATTGGAAGAGATAAACAAATCCCTGAAAGGAAATAAAGAAAACCAAGAAAAAGAAACCAGACATGTGAAAGAAACAGTTCAAGAATTAAAAATCAAAATAGAAGCAATAAAAAAGGCACAAGCAAATAAACCTGGAAATAGAAAACCTGAAGAAAATAACTGGAACCACAGATTCAAACATAACCTACAGAAACCATGAGATGGAGGAGAGAATCTCTGGAGTGGAAGACTCAATAGTGGATATATCAGTTAAAGAACACAATAAAACCAAAAGTCATAACAAAAAATGTCCAGGAATCTGGGATACCATAAAAAGGTCAAGCCTGAGAATAATTGGAATCAAAGAAGGAGAAAGAACACCAGCTCAAAGTCACAAAACATACATTTAACAAAATGATAGATGAAAACTTTCCCAATCTAAAGAAGGAAATGTCTATAAATACAAAAAAAAAAAAAAGCCTACAGAACACCAAATAGACTAGACCCACCAAAAAAGTCTGCTCTCCATATAATAATCAAGCCACTAAACCTACAGAACAAAGAAAGAATACTAAGAGCTGCAAAGGAAAAAAGACCAAATTTCCTATAAAGACAGACCCATAAGAATAAGACTTGACTATTCAGTAGAAACAATGAAAGCAAGAAGGTCCTGGTCAAATGTTACACAGACACAAAATATGCATGGTTGTAAAGCTAGACTACTGTACCCAGCATAACTATCAATTACCATAGATGGAGTAAACAAGATATTTCATGACAAAAGCAGATTTAAACAATATCTACCCATTAATCCTGCCCTATAAGAAGCCCTAGAGGGAAAACTCCAATGTACGAATATGAGAAACACCCATGAAACCACAAACAATCAATAATCCCACAGAAGAAACCTCCCCAAAAAGAAACACATTCAAGCTTCTACCAAAAATAACAGGAAATAACAACCATTGGTCATTAATATCCCTGAATGTCAATGGACTCAATTCACCTAAGAAAAGACACACCCTATCGTGATGGACACAAAAACAGAAGCCATTCTTCTGCTGTATACAAGAACACACCTCAACTTCAAAGACAGACATAAGCTCAGAGAAAAAGGTTAGGAAAAGTCTCTCCAATTAAATGATCCTAAGAAACAAGCTGGTGTAGGTATTCTAATATATAACAAAATATACTTCAAACTAAAATCAATAAAAAGAGACCAGTACAAACATTACTTATTCATCTCAGGAAAAATCCACCAAGACAAAGTATCAATCCTGAATATTTATGCCCCCAATACAAGGGCACCTAAATATGTAAAAGAAACACTATTAACACTTAAACCTCATATCAAACCTCACACACTAATAGTAGGAGACTTCAATACCTTACTTTAACCCTTGGAAAGGTCAACCAGACAGAAACTCAACAATGAAATAAGAGATGTAACAGAAGTTATCACCCAGATGGACTTACTACATATATACTGAACCTTAAACACAAACACAAAGAAATATTCATATTTCTCAGCACCTCATGGAACTTTCTCTAAAATTTACCACATACGAGTTCATAAAGCAAATATTAATAAACACAAAAAATTGGAAATAACCCCTTGTATCATATCGGCCCACCAGGGCCTAAAGTTAGAGTTCAACACATCAAAAATCACAAAAGCTTACCAACACATGGAAACTAAACATCACTCAACTGAACCACCTCTGAGTCAAGGAAGAAATTAAAAAAGTAATCACAGACTTCTTAGAATTTAACAAAAATGAATCCACAACACACCCAAACTTATTGGACACAATGCAAGAAGTCTTAAGAAGAAAATTCATAGCACTAGATGCCTATATGAAAAAACTAGAGATAACCCACATAAGAGAACTAACAGCACAGCTGAAAGCCCTAGAACAATTAGAAGCAAACTGAACTAGAAGGAGTAGATAGCAGGAAATAATCAAACTTAGAGCTGAAATCAATACAATTGAAACAAAGAGAACAATACAAAGAATCAATGAATCAAAGTGTTGGTTCCTTGAGAAAATCAACAAGATAGGTAAACCCTTATCCAAGCTAACCAAAAAGCAAGGAGAGAGTATCCAAATTAACAAATTAAGAAATGAAAAGGGGGACCTAACAACACACTCCCAGGACATCCAGAGAACTATCAGGTCATACTTTGAAAATCTATACTCCACAAAAATGGAAAACCTAGAAGAATTGGACAGCTTTTTGGACAGGTACCACTTACCAAAATTAAATCAAGATCAGATGAAAGGGTTAAGCAGAGCTCTAACCTCAAAGGAAATTGAAGCTGTTGTTAAAAGTCAGTGTTTCATCACAGCAAAGGGAGAAGCAAACAAGGACAGTACCTTTCCACTGGGAATCACCATCCTCTGCTTGCTTCCTGGCCCAAGAGCTGAGTTGTACCAAGCCTTGTTTATCTAAATACTGATCTGTGTTTCTATTCTGTGCTTAATCACAAAACCATCTTGAAACGATGTTGATTTTATTTTTAATTTTCAGATTCATTAGCCTATCTCCTATTTTTACTCAGTAATGTATAATTTATATTACATAAATTGATTCCCATGTTGCTCTCTTGATTATGATTATGGCAAAAAAATTTCTCTTAAATAATTTTACTTCACAATCATGAATGTCAATTTCCATACATAAAAATGTTCAACTAGTGATTTCCCTAGTGATATGGCTAGCAACTTCTCATCTCACAGAATACCACTTCGTTTGACCAGACTAATTACCTAAACAGACTTACAAACCTAAAGGAAATTTAAGCTGTTATTAAAAGCCTCCCAAGTAAAAAAACCCCAGGTCCAGATGGTTTCAGTGCAGAATTCAACCAGACATTCAAAGAAGAATTACTATCATTAGTCTTCAAACTATTTTACACAGTAGAAACTGAAGGAATACTGCCAAATTCCTTTTATGAGGCCAGGATAACCCTAATACCCAAGCCACTCAAAGACACAACAAAAAAGGAGAATTACAAATCAATTTTCCTCATGAATATTGATGCTAAAATTCTCTGCAAAGTTGTGGCAAACCCTATAAAACAATATATAAAAAATATCATCCACCATGACCAAGTACTCTTCATCCCTGAAATGCAGGGTTGGTTCAAAATACGAAAAACCGTAAAAGATATCCATCATATAAAAAAGTTGAAGAAAAAAACCACATGATCATATCCTTAGATGCAGAAAAAGCCTTTGACAAAATCCAACCCTCCTTTATGATAAAAGCACTGGGGAGATTAGGAATACAGGGAGAATACCTAAATATAATAAAGGTGACTTACAAGAAGCCAACAGCCAACATCAAACTTAACAGAGAAAAACTAAAAGCAATTCCACTAAAATCGGGGACTAGACAAGGTTGTCTTCTCTCCTCTTATCTATTCAATATAATTCTCGAAGTTTCAGCTAAAGCAATAAGAGAACGAAAGGAAATTAAGGAGATACAAATTGGAAAAGAAGAAGTGAAACTACCTCTATTTGCAGATGATATGATTGTATACATAAGTAACCCTCAGAATTCTACCAGGGAACTACTACAGCTGATTAACACCTTCAGCAAAATAGCAGGATACAAGATTAACTCAAAGAAATCAGTAGCCCTTTTATACACTAAATATAAAAGGGCTGAAAAGAAATAAAGGAAACATCACCATTTATAATAGCTGTTAATAGCACTAAATACCTTTGAGTAACTATAACCAAAGAAGTAACTAATCTATTTGACAAAAATTTTAAGTCACTGAAGAAAAAAATTGAAGAGAATATCAGAAAATGGAAAGATCTCCCATGTTCCTGGATAGGTAGGATCAACATAGTAATTGGCAATTCTTCCAAAAGCAATCAACAGATTCAATGCACTACCCATCGAAATCCCACCACAATATTTTACGGAACAATACTCAGTTTCATTTGGAATAACAGGAAATCCAGAATTGCCAAAACAATTTTGCTCAACAAAAGAAACTCAGGAGGCATCACCATCCCTGATTTCAAGTTATACTATAGAGGAACAGTAATAAAAACAACCTGGAACTGGCATAAAAACAGACTTGTGGATCAATGGAATTATATTGAGGATCAGGGCATTAACCTAAAACTTATGAACACCTGATCTTCGACAAAGAGGCCCAAAATATTCAATGGAAAAAAGATAGTATCTTTAATAAATGGTGTGGCACAGCTGGTTGGTAGTGTGTAAAAAAACGCAAATAGATCCAAGCAGGTCACCCTGCACAAAACTCAAATCCAAGTGGATCAAAGACCTCAACATAAACCCAGTCACACTGAACTTGATAGAAAAGAAAGTGGGAATTACCCTTCAATGATTGGCACAGGCGACCACTTCCTAAATATAACACCAGTGGCACAGACACTAAGAACAAAAACTAATACATGAGACCTCCTGAAACTGAGAAGCTTCTTTAAAGCCAAGGACATTGTCAATAGGTCAAAATGACAGCCTACAGAATGGGAAAAGATTTTCACCAACCCTACAAGTGACAGAGGACTGCTCTCTAAAATATATAGAGAACTCAAGAAACTAGAGCCCATAACCTTGAATAACCCAATCACAAAATGGGGTTCAGGATTAAAAAGGGAATTCACAGGAGAAGAATTACGAATGGCTGAAAGGCACCTGGCTAAAAAATGAGACTTTATTAATAATAAAAAAATGAGAAAAAAAGAAAATTATTCTTAAATACTGAACCATCAGACTGCCTTTGAATAGTTTTTAGATACTTCAAAAAATTGCTTCTGAAGATAATTACTTCATCTCTGAATAAGAAGAAATTTTACTCTTTCTTGCTTATTATCATCTATTTCAAGACTCCACAGAATGATGGCAGTTAAGTAGAAGTAAGGCCTTGTGAGCACATTCTTGATTATGGGGAACAGTTAAGTCTTGCACTATTTACTCTGTTCACTGTATTGCTCTTTTTGTGACTAAATCTATGCTATATAAATTTGTGAATAGATTATATGAACAGATAATCAAACTTTTCTAGACTTAATATTTTGGTATGCTTTTTGACTGGTGAATTATACTTGAAATGGCATGCATTTTGTATAATGTGCTGTACTCCTACATGTGGTTGGATTTCACTTTCCAATATTTTGTTAAGGATTTTTGCATCTATGTACTTGCAGACAGTTTGCCATTGGATCCTCTACATATATACAGAGTTTCTCTTAGAAGCTTTCTCCTACAGTCAACCACATCCTAAAATCATATACTTGAATCTATTCTTAGCAGATTCTTCCAAGGAGGTAGATGATCAAGGTGTGAGGAGGTGGTGCCTTGTTGAAGAAAGTATGTCACAGGATGAGGACTTTGAGAGTTTAAAGAATGTATATAGTTTCTAGTTTGTTCTTTCTGTTTATGCTTTATGCATAAGATGTGGTCTATAATCCTTCCTTCCTCTGCTGCCTCCTTTGCTGCTTGTTGCCATGATTCCGTTTCTCTAACATGGATTCTTATCACACTGAAACTGTAAACAAAAATAAGCTCTCTATTTCTTAAGTTGCCTTTTGTTATATTTTTATCACAAAAATGGAAAAGAAATGGAGATACTTAGGAACATAAATAACAAAATTTATCTCACGAAGGACTGGAGCAATGACTCAGTGGTTAAGAGCAATTACTGTTCTTGCAGAAGATCAGAGATAGATTTCCAGCCCAGGCTCTTCAAGAACTTCTGTACCACTAGGTCTACAAGATCAGACATGGTCTTCTACCAATACTCACATATATATGCACAGGTACACACAAACACAAATAAAATAAAAACTCCTAAAATTATGCCAGGAAAGATCATTTTAAGTGAATATACAAGATTAAGTGCTTTGTACATGAGCAAATAATCCCCAAACACTCATCTCAGGAAAGTGTTGTCTTTTCAGCAATTGAAATGACTAAAGTAGTCTTTCCTACTAACTGAAAAAAATCAATAGAGAATCTAATGTACTTTGATTCAGTGGTTAGAAAAATAGCATAAGTTGAAGATAGAAGTTACAAGCCAGGACCATTGAGACTTCAAGCCTAATGTACAAATGCCTAAATACACATGCAGACTAAACTTCAGGCTGTAGACATATTTAGAAAACCTATGTAAGTTCATATGAAAAAGTATAGCATTCTACAATATAAAATTCTGTAGTAGAAAGAGATATTTAACACAGCTAGCAAACAGCATAATGATTCCAATTAAATAAAAATTAAAGACTTAAAAGTAGTTATTAAATGTTTTATAGTCTCTACAAAATGTCAAATACATTTTATTAGAATATGTAGATGCTTTAGTTTGACTGATATAACTAAGTAATAAATTATATTTAAGTACTAAAAAAAAGCCAGGACTTTACCTGGTCCTGCATTATTAAGTATATTTTTATCTAATAGAATAGGCCTAATAAAATATAAAAGGTGTGCTGATGAATATATCTTTGTTAAATTTATATAAGGTAACCTTAAATTAATGTCTTTGCATTTTATGTCAATATTGTAACAGTCAAATTGTGCGTGCGTGTGCATGTGTGTGTGTGCATATGTGTTTGTGTGTGTGTGTGTGTGTGTGAGAGAGAGAGAGAGAGAGAATGACTTGATTCGTGGTCTTCATGGAGCTGATTATGTATCAGACATAGGAGCTCTCTGTACTATTATTTTACACTTGTTTTCTTATTTTCTTATCTATCAGAAATAACAAGGATGGTCAATCAATTCAACTGTCATGATGGCTGGGTGAGTTAAATCCTGTGATGTGTTAGGTACACAGCCTATTCTGTGTGCTTGCCCTTGACAGCTACATTTCCCATCACATTCCCCAGTCACACTTCCACACTGTGTTAATAGAAGCATCTTGAAAGCATATCCACACTCTTGTGCTGCTTGGCAAATTTGCCAAGTAGAGGCTGGTGCCTGATTCTAGAGGACTGAACTGGCATGCTCCTTGCTTAGAGCCCTGCTGTGAACCTGGCAAGTGACCATGACATCTGTTTTCTTCCAAGAGTTTTAGGAGAGCAGAAGGTGCAGTCAGCCCTGGGGCAGAAACCTGGAGAACATTGTAGAAGGCAGACTAGACTCCAAGGTGAAGAAATTATCACGAATAGTGCAAGATTCCCTGGCACCACCATACTTCCAGTACCTCTATCCAGGACCTGCCAGCTTAGAGCATCTGTGCTGTTTTCCATTTTGCTCCACATCTTATGGGGATTTCAGCCGTCCACAGGAATGAAGATAGATAAGCTTTTGAAGGACAAACCTAATCTCCACAGCTAGACTGTAGAATTCATTTCTCCTGTTGAAATTTACCTGCTTTACAGTAAAACATGAATCCCAGGTCTTTTGCACCTACCAGTGATCCTGATCTTTGGGATTAGATTTTTTTAAATTTATTTTAAAGTATTAGTTTATTATGTATGGTGGCTGCAAAGCTCTGAGGAGTTTATAAAGTATGACTCAAAAGTCAACTAATAAATAAAAAGAAATAGCATTTGTTAGAATTAGAACTAGTAAACAGAAGCACAGAGATTCCTGTTAACAGAATTTAAGATAGAGAGACCAAATAGCTACAGAGTTGTTAGGTAAGTAGAAGGTACGAGTGTCAACTAGAATACACAACTGTAGTAAAGAGAGGAGGAAGCCACTGGGGCTAAGTCTGTGATCATGAGTGTAGAGCCAAATTATAGTGGCTTTTTTTAAAAAAAAAAGTCACATAAAATTAAATAATTCTAATATCAGGACTCCACAATAAAAATGAAGTGCCTAGCTTACTGCACATTGAACGTGTAGTCTTTGTGTTTTTTTTTTTCTTTAGTCTTGTATTTTGAGGTTTTTCTATATATAAGTTTTCATTATGGTGTAATGAACGTCTTCTAAACTTGAATGGTGGCAGCAAGATGGTCAGTGACAGCCACAGGTTATTCTAGCTTGAGGGAACCTGAGAAAGAGGGATTTTGGAGCTAAAGCACTGAGCTAAGCCTGGAAAACATAGTAAGACCCAGTCTCAAAGTAAGAAAGTATTTTGTGTATTGGAGAGAAATAATAGAGTACTTACATCCTCTATGTAGACCCTAGGTTCAGTCCCCAACATTACAGATCAACAACAAAAGTTGTATGGTAATGATGATACTCAGTTTTATAAATACACTAAATACTATTCACTTGTGCATGTTCAGTAACTGAACTTCAGACATGCAAGTGAACTTAAGAACATTCAGACTGTATCACAACAATTGTAAGCATTTTTGGCACTCCACGTGGTTAAGCCAACATGGCTTAGGTGGGATGCATTTCATACAGAGGCATGCCCCTAGAGGCATACGGAGGCACACCCTAAACGTGACTATGTAAACCAATGTACACCCCTTCTCTTAAAAAGAGATGCTATGTTTTGGTCATGTTCTTCTCTTCTCCTGTCCTGCTTTTCTGTTTCTGTACCCGCCTAGGAACTCTCTTAAATAAATCCTCGTGTGGCCTTGGTAGTGCGAGTGTGTGTCTTTTCTGACGTGCAAAACCAAAATCAATGCCTTAAAAATGTAGAATAGAGACAATAACTTGTTTCTTGAGATTTCAGGGAAGGAACATAAAAGAGTAGAAAAAAGAAACATTTGAGAAACTGGTAGATGCATTCTGGATAGCCAGTTATAGCTGAGTGAGTCTTTTGAGCTAATTTATGAAAATTCTGGAATCATTTTCTACATCATGCCTGCTTTTTATGATTTTGTTAATAGCTTGTAGAAGATGAAATGCATGTGTTGAGTAAAGTCTTAAAAAAGCTAACCAAGTCCCTCCTCCTAGTATCAAGGCTATAATCATATTGTGTGCAAACATTCAGCACTTTGGGGCATGGAGGGGAAGTCAAAGTTCTTGTCCTGGTGCTAAAATCCCAGCTCCTGATCAAGTAAATGTCTGGTCCCTCAGAGCTGCAGACTAGCCCCTGGATTGTTCTCTGTGTCCTGCTCATTGGCTCCCATAATTCCTGATTAGACCTATGCACAGGACACCCTTTCTGAATATTTTATCCAGGGAACATGACACTATAAAGATTCATGTGAATTTTTCTTCTCTACTGTGAACTTGATATTTCTTATAGAAAATGTACCTGACAGACTTTCTTTCTAGGTCAGGAGAGATTCAGTACATACACTGCTGCCTGGCATTATTTATTTAAGTAGGATAGGCCAGACAAAAAAGAGCCAGGAAGTTGAATGTCACAAAAAAAGGGCTGGCCACTGAATTAGAGCCTTAAAGCTAAATGGAACACAACAATGATGAAGCTATGCAGCATTCAAAGGTTTATAAATAAAAAATGAGTGTAGAATTAGGAACTTCACTATTTATTTTTACTGTATATGTATATCCTTTATTTTTATTTTTTATGTGTGTATATATGTATGCCTGTTAATGTGGTATATGGCTATTGAAAATACACAGAGCCACATGTGGTTGCATATACCCAGAAGCCAAATGTTCTGTTCAATTACTTTCTATCTTCAGACAGGATCACTCACTGAATTTAGTATTAAGCTGGCAGTCAGAAAGTCCCAGCAGTGATTCTCCTGTCTCTGTTCCTTCCTTCATAATGCTGGGTTTACAGGTGGACATGACCAGATATGGCTTTTTCACCATTAACATATACATTTCAATGATTTTTATTCATATATATATATATATATATATATATCAGACACAGTTTCCCCTCCTTCTCCTCCCGTAATTTCTCTCCCTCACCTTCTCTCTCCCTCAGATCCATTTCCACCCAACATCTCTCATCTCATTTCCCCTCAGTAAAGAGAAGGCTTCCCAGGGGCATTGTCCAAATAGGCATAATATGCTACAATACTACCAGGCATATACAAATCACATCAAGACTGAACAAGGCAGCCCGGTGGACCCAGTGGGAGGAAAATGGTCCCCCAAACTGGCAAGAGTCAGAGATAGACTATACCCCTAATATTAGTACACTAACCTCAGGCAAACATATGTCGAGGACCTAGGTCCGACCCTTACAGGCTCCCTGATTTTGAGGATCCCACATGAGTCCCAGACAGTTGATTCAGTAAGTTGTCTTCTCTTCGTATCCCTGACCTACCTGGTTCACCTGATCTTTCCTTTCACTGCTCCACAGGATTCCCCAAAGTCTGTATAATATTTGGCTGTGGGATTCTGCATCCTCTCCCATAAGTTGCTGGATGAAGTCTTTCTGGTATCTTTGATGATGGTTCTTCTAAATTCCTGTTCCAGAACTTTGTAGGCAGAAAAACACACTGTAGATGAATGTCCACTTGAGATCTTGCCTGGTTACAGAAGCTGGCTGGTTCAGGCTCCAAAGGAGTTTTTGTTATGATTACTCCCAGGGCTATAATGAAGTTCCCATTGCACTAAATTTCCCCCTTACCCTTGAAATAACCCTATCTATTCCAGTCCTTTTTCTCTCATCTCCAGTTGGTCTCTCCAGTCCATCTGAAATATCTATTCTATTTCCCCTTCCCAGTAATAGTCTAATGTATTCCCTGCTCCCACTTAAGCCTTTCTTCTTACTTAGCTTCTCTGGGTCTGTGGATTGTAGTACAGTTAACTTCACAGCTAATATTCACTTATGAGTGAGTACATACCATGTTTATGTTTCTGCTGGTTTACTTCATTCAGAATGTTACTTTTTCTAGTTCTATTCATTTTTTTTTCAAATTTCATGATATCATTGTTTTTAACAGTTGTGTAACACTTCATCATATAAATGCACCATATTTTCTTTATTATTATTTAGTTGAGGAAGATCTAGGTTGTTTTCATTTTCTAGCTATTATTAATAAAGCTGCTATGAACATAGTTGAGCAAGTGTTCTTGTAGTATGGTAGATTATCCTTTAGGTAAGCACAAGAGCAGTACAACTGGGTCCTGAGGTAAATTGTCCCAATTTTCTGAGGAGCAGACATATTGATTTCCATTTTGGCTGTACAAGTTTGTACTCTCAACAGGAATGAAGAAGTATTCCCTTGCTCTTCATCCTCACCACCATGAGAATCACTTGTGTTTTTGATCTTAGTCATTCTGACAGTTATAACATGGAATCTCAAAGTCATTGTAATTTACATTTTCCTGATGGCTAAGGGCAATGAATATTTAAGTGTTTCTTAGTCACTTTGCTTTCCTGTGTTGAGAGTTCTGTTTAGATCTGTCCTACATTTTTTAAATGGATTATTTAACTTGTTGGTGTCCTTTCTTGAATTCTTCATATATTTTGAATATTAGACCACTGTCACATGTGGAGTTGGTGAAATCTTTTTCATTCTGTGGAAAGCCATTATGATCAATTGGCAATAATTTGCTTTGCAGAAGCTTTTCAGTTTCATGAAGCCCCATTTAATTGTTGATCTTAATGCCTGTGCTATTGTTCCATTCAAGAAGTCATTTACTGTGCCAATATTTTTAAGGATATCTCAACTATCTCTTCTATCCAGTTTAGTGTACCTGGTTTATGTTGACGTGTTTCTTCCACTAGGACTTTAGTTTTTTTTGCAGGGTGATAAATGTGGATTTATACGTATATCCAGACATCCAGTTAAACCAGCACCAGTTGATAAAAACACATTTTTTCTATCATATATTTCTTGCTTCTATATTGTAAATCAAGTATCCATAGGTGTGTGAATTTATGTCTGGGTCTTTGATTCTATTACATTGATGTCTGTTTTGATGCTTTTTCATACTTTTACTATAGCTCTACACTACAGTTTGAAATTATAGATGGTGATACCTCTGGACGTTCTTCTATTGTACAGGATTTTTTTAGCTATCCTGGATTTTTTTTCCCTTTTCTATATGAAACTGAGTATTTTTTCAACATTTGTAAAGAATTGTGTTGAAATTGTAATGGAGATTGCATTGAATCGGTAATTTATGCTTACTAAGTTGGACATTTTTACAATTAGTCCTACCAATCCCTTAGTATTTGAGACCTTTTTGTCTTGATATCTTCTTCAATTTTTCTTCAAAGACTTTAAGTTTCTATCATAAATGTCTTTCACTTGCTTGGATTATAGTTGCCTCAAAATATCCTACATAATTTGTTGCTATTGTGAAGGATGTGGTTTCCCTAATTTCTTTCTCATCCCAATTGTCATTTGTATGAATAAGAGCTACTGATTTTTGTTTTTGATTTTCTTAGTAACTCTTGTATTCAGTCACTTTGTTGAAGCTGTTTATCAGCTGTAGAAATTTCCTGGTAACGCTTATCTATACTATCATATTATTTGTAAATAGTCATACTCTAAATTCTTGTTTTTTGAATTTGTATTCCCTTAATCTCCTTTTGTTATCCTATTGCTCAAATACTATATTAAATTGGTAGACAGCCTTGTCCTGTTCCTGATTTTAGAGGGATGACTTTGAGTTCTCTCCATTTAGTTTGATATTGGCTGTCATTGCTCTATATTGTTCTTATTATGTTTAGATATTTCTCTCCTATTTCTAATATCTCCAAGACTTTTATCATTAAAAGATGTTGTATTTTGTCAAATATTTTTTTAGCATCTAATGAGATAGTCATATTTTTTTCTTTCAGTTTCTTTATATTGTGCATTACATTGACAGAACTTCATATGTTGAACCACAGTGACTGATGCTTTGTATGTATTCATGAGTGTGATTTTCAAGTATATTATTCAATGTATTTGTATCAATGTGCATTGGGAAATGGTCTGTAATTGTCTTTGATTGTTCAATCTTTGTGTGGTTTGGGCATCAGCATTACTGTGACCTCACAAAATAAATTTGGAAAAATGTTTCTTCTGTTTCTATTTTATGAGATAATTTAGAAGTATTGGTGTTAGCTCTGTTTTCAAGGAATGGTAAAATTCTGTGCTAAAACTGTCTGGTGCTGGGCTTTTTTGTTGTTTATCTGATCTTGATGTAACTTTAGTAAGTGACATCTATCAAATAAGTTGTCCATGTCTTTTAGATTTTCCAATTTTGTGGAATATGGGTTTTTGAAGTATGGCCTTTTCAAGTATTCCTTGAAACTTGTTATCTGTTGTTATGTCCCCCTTTACTTTTCTGATTTTGTTTTTTGTATCTTCTGCTGAATTTTAGTTAATTTGGATAAAGACTTGTTTACCTTCTTGATTTCTCAAAAAAACAACTTTTTTTGTTTTATTGATTCTTTGTAATCTTTCCCTGTTTCTCCTTGATAGATTTCAGTTCTCAGTTTGATTATTTGATTCCAGCTACTCCTCTTCAGTGTGTCTGCTTCTTTTTTTTACAGAGTATTTAGGTGCGATATTAGGTTGCTTCTATGAGATCTCTTTAGAAGGGACTTATTGCTATGAATTTTTCTCTTAGCACTGCTTTCATTGTGTTTTATATGTTTGGGTATGGTGTGCATTTACTTTCATTAAATTCTAGGAAATCTTTAATTTCTTTCCTTATTTCTTCTGGATGCAGTGGTGATTACATAGAGAATTTTCACTTTCCATGAGTCTGTACCCTTCTGTTGTTTCTGTTGTTGATGAAGTCCACTTCAGTCCATGATGATCCTATAAGGTACCAGGAAGTATTTTAATTTTATTAAATCTCTTGAGACTTGCTTTCTGACTGAGTATATTCTCAGTTTTGGAGAATGTTCCCTGAGGTCTTGAGAAAAAGATATATTATTCTCCATTTGAGTGAAATGTTCTGTGGCTACCTGTTAGGTTCATTAAGGTCATAAAATTTGTTAGCTCCCATTAATTCACTGTTTATCTTTTGTTAGGATGACCTGTGGTGACCTTGCATTTGAGGCATAAATGTTAAGAATTTCAATGTTCTCTTGTTGGATATTTTTTCTTTTGATGAGTATGAAATATCTTTTCACATCTCTTTTGACTAATTTTGTTTGCAAAGTTTGTTTTTTTTTAGATAAAAGAATAGCTATACCATCTTGTTTCTTATGTCCTTTTGCTTGGGAAATCTTTTCCCAAAGTTTTACTCTATGTAAATGTCTACCTTTTGTGTTGAGGTGTCTTTCTTGTATGCAGCAGAAGATTAGATCCCATTTTCTTACTTATTTTGTTGGTCTGTGTCTTTCTAATGGGAGATTGAGTCCACTGATATCAAGAGATATTAATGACAAATGTTAATTCCTGTTATTTTGGTGGTAGTGGTGGTGGTAGTGTGTGTATGCATGTGTGCTTTCTTTTTTGTCTTGTTTTGTATTTTTCTAGTGTAACATTATCTATTGACTGTGTTTAGTGGATATAGTTGACCTATTTGGTTTTTTATTTACATACATTTTGTGAGGATGTGGACATGTATTGTATAAATTTGACTTTGTCTTGAAATATCTTGTAATCTCTATTCATGGTGATTGAAAGTTTTGTTGGGAAAAGCATGATGGACTGGCTTCCACAGTATCTTAAAACCTGAAAGACATCGTTTTGGTTTTTTGTTTTGTTTTGTTTTGTTTTGCCCTCTTGGCTTTTAGTGTCTCCACTGAGAATTTGAGGGTAATCTAAAAAAGTCTCCCTTTATATTTTACTTGGCCTTTTTAGATTTTTGATTAATAAGTAGTGCAGGAACTGTCATTTCTAGTCCAATTTATGTGGTGTTTTGTAAGCTTCTTGTACCTTTATACACATGCTCTTTTTTAGATTTAAAAAATCTTTCTATGATTTTCTTAAATATGTATTCTTGTTTTCTGAGCTGGAATTCTCCTTTTTCTATTCCTTTTATTTTATTCTTATGTTTAGAATTTTAAACAGTGCCTCACTTCTTTAGAATTTTAAACAGGCATTGATGGCCTCTGACAGAGGTGTGGGTAAGGAAGAACTTGTTTTCTTTAAGGGTCTGACCACAGGGTGTTTATTCATGGTCCAGTAAGTAAATGAGCAGCATGAATGGACTTTATTATCATTGAGGAGATTATAAGAGGGGTTATGAAATGAGAGGACTGACAACTGAGTTTGATGAGGTACATGATATAAAAAAATCACCAAATAATAAATAAAAATATTATGCAAAAATACAAAAAAAAGAATTTTAATGGTGTTCTAAATTTCCTTGATGTTTTTTGTTGGGAGTTTTTAGATTTAACATTTCCTTTAACCACACGAGTCTATATTTTATTGTAAACTTTAGTGTCTGATATTCTCTGCATTAATGAGGCTTGTATTCTGCTGATGAGACTTGTATATGTAGGTCCTACTTGGTTACCTAGACTTTCCATTTCCAGAATTGTGTTTTCTTTATTGCTTCTATTTCCATTTTTATGTCTTGAACAGTTTTATTCACCTGTTCATTTGCTTGTTCTTGTTGTTGTTTTTCTTGGATATCTTGGTGTTCTTTAAGGAATTTATTGACTTCCTCAAATTTCCTGTTTGTATTTTGTGCAATTTCTTTAAGGAATTTTTTTTATTTCTTCTTTAAGAACCTCTATCATCTTTATAATTTTAATTTTAGGAACTTTTAATTGTGTTTCAGCTGCATTGGAATATTCTATTCAAATATTGCTGGAATAGGATAGCTGCATTCTGGCAGTGTCATATTGACCTTTCTTATGTTGATCATATTTTCACCTTGGCATTTAGACATCTGGGTTTTGGAATGATTATAGGTCTAGGTTGTTGTAATATGTTTCTGGCTAGACTTTGTGATCTAGACCAGAGGTTTGACTGGCAGTCCGACAGTTGCACAGAATCACAAAGATGCTTATACTATTTTTATGCTGATTAGCCTAGAGCCCAGGTGTCAGGGACCAAGACTCTGGCTTGAGTCTCTAGGCCTCTAGCTAAAGGCTCCCATGGGAACTTACTGAGAAACCAACCACTGAGCCAGCACGATGTTCTCCCAAGTAGAATAGACATTCTCCCAAGTAAAATAGATGTTCTCCCAGGTAGAATAGATGTTTTTCCCAAAGTAAAAGAGATGATCTAGTTTGCTTCACAGTAACAGAGAAGTAACTCTAAAGAATAGAATAACAGGAACATTCTGTGGCTAGGTTACATAGCAGTCCTCCCATAAAGGTAGCTCTAAAGAATAGAATAGCAAGAGTATTCTATGGTTAGGTTACCTAGCAACTCTCCCCTGAAGCAAGACCAGTCACCTTTTTACCCTGCCAATATCCTGCTCCCCTGGCCAGCTTCCTGCAGGCATTTGAAGATTGCCCCCTCCCCATATTCTGCTATATAAGCATGTTTAGAATCGCAATAAATCGCAGCTCTATCAGAATGCCATTTGACCTGCTGCCTTCTTTTGCATCTCCCTTCCCTTCATTCTCTCTGGTAGATGGTCTCCTGTGTTGACACCCTGCAGGTTGGAGCACCCAGGTATATAACTTGCTAACACTTTAGTCTTTTCTTATCCTGTTTAGCCATGCGACTAGGTACCTTTTCTTAGAGCAGCATTTCAGCTTCTTTCCCCTGTGTCAACTTCTTACATCTCTGTAGCATCTGTCTGTGGAATCTCTATTCTGCTCTTTCTGTTCCCAGAGATATCTTTGTCTGGTAGCTCTGCCCAGACTTCCTGTCTGCCTTCAGCCAATCAGCATTTTTATTAAACCCATAGGTGGGACAATTATTTATAATTAAAAACCTAATCCCACTACATTTCCCCCTTTTTTCTTTTTAAAACATAAAGAACCCCAAATCTAATATTCTATTTTTTTTGCATTATCTATAACAACTTACAATCAACATATAAACAAACACAAACATCCATAATCCATTTGGGGGAAATGGGGTCATAGTTCTCTAGGCTATTTGCTGCTCAACAGGGGCACTGGCAATCCCATGGGGAACCACAATAACCACTCTGGGGAAATTTAGGGTTCATATAATTACCAAGTAAAGCATTACCATCTGCTGCTCATTAACTCCATTTAAGTATTTGGCAACTGGGCCTCCTAAAAGACTTACAAGAGTTTTACCTCTAAGGCTGAATCAAGAAAGCCTTACTTTATTTTTTTTTTTTCAGAGTTTACTTTTTTTTTTCTTTATTTTGTATTTATCAAAAAAAAAACAGTAAAAAGAATTTAAAATGCAGAAGAGTTAACAATAACTATACAAAGGATAAGAATCATAAGCATGGCTTATCAAGGGTAGAAATACAAATAAGATTGCTACACATATATTTTCTTTGTGTTCAGCTTTCCCTATATATCCTTATTCAAGGTCTCTTCCCCCTCCCA
>PVIH01014110.1:0-55364 GCA_004025045.1 Sigmodon hispidus | reverse complement strand
GCTTCACTTCTTCTTTTCCAATTTGTATGCCCTTAATCTCTTTTCGTTCCCTTATTGCTTTAGCTAAGACTTCGAGAACTATATTGAATAGATAAGGGGAGAGAGGACATCCTTGTCTAGTTCCTGACTTTAGTGGGATTTCTTTGAGTTTTTCTCCATTAAGTTTGATACTGGCTGTCGGCTTCTTGTAAATCGCCTTGATTATATATAGGTATTCTCCCTTTATTCCTGATCTCTCCAGGGCTTTAATCATAAAGGAGTGTTGGATTTTGTCAAAGGATTTTTCTGCATCTAAGGATATGATCATGTGGTTTTGTTCCTTTAGTTTGTTAATATGCTGGATAACATTTACAGTTTTTCGTATGTTGAACCAGCCCTGCATTTCTGGGATGAAGCCTACTTGGTCATGGTGGATGATATCTTTTTTGCATTGTTGTATACGGTTTGCCAAAATTTTGTTGAGAATTTTCGCATCAATATTCATGAGGGAAATTGGTCTGTAATTCTCCTTCTTTGTTGTGTCTTTGAGTGACTTGGGTATTAGGGTGATTGTGGCCTCCTAAAAGGAATTTGGCAATATTCCTTCAGTTTCTACTCTGTGAAATAGTTTGATGAGTAATGGTAGTAATTCTTCTTTGAATGTCTGGTAGAATTCGGCACTGAAACCATCTGGACCAGGGCTTTTATTTTTGGGGAGGCTTTTAATGACAGCTTCAATTTCCTTAAGTGTTATAGGCCTGTTTAGGTAATTAATCTGATCTTCATTTAATTTTGGTAGATGGTACCTGTTCTGAAAGCTGTCCATTTCTTCTAGGTTTTCCATTTTTGTGGAAAACGGATTTTCAAAATATGATCTGATAAATCTCTGTATTTCCTGGGGGTCTGTTGTTATGTTCCCTCTTCATTTCCTATTTTGTTGATTTGGACACTCTCTCTCTGTTTTTTGATTAGTTTGGCTAAGGGCTTATCTATCTTGTTAACTTTCTCAAAGAACCAACTCTTAGATTCATTGATTCTTTGTATTCTTTTTGTTTTAATTGTATTCATTTCAGCACTAAATTTGATTCTTTCCTGCCATTACTCTTTCTAGGTGAGTTCACTTCTAATTGTTCTAAGGCTTTCAGCTGGCTGTTAGATCTCTAGTGTGGGATTTCTCAAGGTTTTTTCATGTAGGCATATAGCGCTATGAATTTTCCTCTTAAGACTGCTTTCATTGTGTCCCACAAGTTTGGATACGTTGTGGATTCAATTTCAATAAATTCTAGGAAGAGTTTTATTTTTCTTCTTAATTTCTTCCTTGACCCAGAGATGGTTCAGCTGAGTGATGTTTAGTTTCCATGAGTTGTTAGGCTTTCTTTGATTTTTAAAGTTGTTGATTTCTCACTTTAGGCCCTGGTGGTCTGATATGTTACAAAGGATTATTTTCATTTTTTTTGTATCTGTTGATATTTGCTTTATGACCAATTATGTGGTCAATTTTGGAGAAAGTTCCATGAGGAGCTGAGAAATATGTATATTCCTTTGCAGTTGGGTGGAAGCTTCTGTAGATATCTATTAAAACCATTTGCATCATAACCTCTTTTAGACTCCTTATTTCTCTGTTGAGTCTCTGTCTGGTTGACCTATCTAGGGTTGAAAGTGGGGTATTGAAGTCTCCCACTATTAGGGTGTAAGAATTGATATGAGATTCAAGCTTTAGCAGTGTTTCTTTTACTTAGGTAGGTGTCCTTATATTAGGGCCATTAATATTCATGATTGAAATCTCCTCTTGATTTATTTTTCCTGTGATGGATAAGTAATGACCATCTTGGTCCCTTTTAATTGCTTTTAACTTAAAGTCTACTTTGTTAGATATTAGGATTGCAACCCCTGCTTGTTTCTTAGGACCATTTGACTGGAAAGTCTTTTCCCAACCCTTTAATCTAAGCCTATATTTGTCTCTGTGGTTGAGGTATGTTTCTTGTAGGCAACAGAAGGATGGCTTCTGTTGTTGTATCTATCTTGTTAGTGTGTGATGTTTTATAGGAGAATTGAGTCCATTGATATTAAGGGATATTCGTGACCATTAATTGATATTTCCTGCCATTTTGGTGGTAACTTGTTAGTATTTCCTTTCTCTGGAGTTTTCTTCTGTGGGGTTATTGATTGTTTGTGCTTTCATGGGTTTATTTGGGGTCCTTAGGTTGGAGTGTTCCTTCTAATACTTTCTGTAGCTCTGGATTGGTAGATAGATACTGTTTCAGTCTGACTTTGTCATGAAATATCATGTTTACTCCATCTTTGGTGATTGATAATTTTGCAGAATATAGTATTCTAGTTTGGCAGCCCTTCTAGCTTTCATCGTTTCCATTGAATAAGTCAGGCGTTATTCTGATGGTTCTGCCTTTATATGTGAGTTGGCCCTTTTCTTTTGCAGCTCTTAAAATTTTTTCTTTGTTCTGTATGTTTTGTGGGTTGATTATAATGTGGCACGCTGCCTTTTTTTTGGGATCATATCTATTTGGTGTTCTGTAAGCTTCTTGTATCTTTATAGGCATTTCCTTCTTCAGGTTAGGAAAGTTTTCTTCTATGATTTTATTGAAAACATTATCTGTGCCTTTGAACTGGTATTCTTCTCCTTTTTCTATTCCTATTATTCTCAAATTAGGTCTTTTCATGGTGTCTCAGATTTCCTGAACATTTTGAGTTATGGCTTTTTTAGTTTAACTATTTTCTTTGACTGATATATCTATTTGAGCTACTGAGTCTTCCACTTCAGAGATTCTATCTTCCATCTCTTGAACTCTGTTTGTTATGCTTGTATCTGTAGTTCCAGCTTTTTCCTTCAGGTTTTCTATTTCCATTTTTGCCTCATTTTGCGCCTTTTTTATTGCTTCTATTTCAGCTTTTATTTCAGCTTTTATTTCAGCTTTTATTTCAGCTTTTAGTTCCTGGCATGTTTCTTTCATAGATTTGTTCATCTCTTCCAATTTTTTGTTTGTATTTTCTTCAATTTCTTTAAGGCTTTTTTTTCATATCTTCTTTGAGAGCTTTGATGATCATCAAAAAGGAATTTTTGGTTTTGCTTCCTTCTGTTTCCTCTTCATTGCTCAGTTCAGGTCTTGTATTTGTAAGATCGCCACTCTCTTCTGGAGTTACCATGTTGTCCTTTGTATTATTATGTAATTTTTTGCAGTGACGCTTGCCTATGGCTTCAGTGGTTCACGATTAGATGGGTTCTGGTCAGTTGTGGCACTCGGGATTGTGTGCCTCCTGTCACCTTTCTGGTCAGGGTCTGATTCTGTCTTTCAGAGACCCCTGCAGTTGTTGGTTCGCTCAGTTCGAGGTCGTGGTGGGGAGCTATGCAAATTCCCTCAGCAGGAGCTGTGGATGTGGTCAGGGGCAGAGTTTACCTGCCCCTGCTCCAGAGTGCGCTGGGATTCTGCAGACAGCACTGGATCCCGGGAGCAAAACCGGAAGCAATGGGAGCTCAACTCTCCCTCCCAGGCTGGGATATAGGCGCTGAGGCCTCTTGCCCCCTCCTCACCTCTGGGCGGGGTCTGAATCTGCCCTTCAGAGACCCCTGTAGTTGTTTAGCTCAGTTTGACATCGTGGCGGGGTTTCCCTCAGCAGGAGCTGTGGATGTGGTCAGGGGCAGAGTTTACCTGCCCCTGCTCCAGAGTGTGCTGGGATTCTGCAGACAGCACTCGGTCCCGAGGTAAGTTTTCATATAGTTAGACTGGCCTTGAATTCTTGATCTTCCTACCTCTGCTTCCCCAGAGTAGGGCTACAGGTATGATCTACCATGCCTGGCTTAATTTAAAACCTGCACTGAGTCAGGAAGAGATAGAGTATGAAAGATTGACTTGTCTTATGCAACCTTCCATTGCTACCAATGTCGTAAAGTATGCTTTCTTCTGTAAGAACATCAGCCAGTATGTCTCTCTTCTTAGTGCACATCTCACTTGGGAACAAGAGAAGGACTGGGGCACCAACACCTTCAATGTTATTCTCAGAATCTATATATGGTTCCCTCTTTGTAGTGTGCAATAACATGTCTCAAGTGGAAATCAAGGCAGGGTGTGGAGAGGGCTTGGTGTTGTACTATTTTACCTTTAATTGAGCCAATACATTTAATTAATGCATGGGAAAGAGATTACTAAGTATGATCTTTGGGCCTAACCTCATTTTTCAGTAAACTTATTTTCAGACAGTAAAATTGCACTAAACAAATCCTCTCTAAAGGGGTTCCAAACTAAAAGTCACTATCTTAAATGTCCAAGAGGCAGTGTGGCCAAGGGAAATTCAGAGAAGTGTTTTGAGTTTCTTTTTAAGCAGAACTTTGTTTTTTCCTATTGTCTTGTCAAATAAGCAGTATGCGATGAGATGAGAGAACCTCCTTGTTCACTTCTGTTTCCCTGTATCTATACACATGCCACAGGACAGCCACTCATCTACATATTGCCTTTCCATACCTCTTTCTTCCCTTCCTTGAATAAACCATCAAGTATTCCCATTTTTCAGTGGGTTTTTTTTTTTTTGTCCTTTTCTTAAATTTTCATCACCTCAAACCCCTTACATATTCTCTGGCACACAAGACCTCACTCTGAACAAAGGGTGCCATTTATAGTCCTGTAAGTAAGTGTTATCTTTTACTGCTTTCAAGCTGTACTGTATTAGTTTATTTATATTTATTTTGTTCTCTAACTTCTTTGTTGTCATGTATTATTCAGGTTTTACATAACAAGGTCTGAAAACTTTTTGAGTAAGTTATATATTTATTTCTGTGTCTTAAAATGCCTTATAAATATTATGTTGGTCAACTTGCCTTCTAGACATAGCTCTAAACATACCCCTCCCAATTAGCTTTGTCTGCAATGTCATTTCAGGGAAGATATTGAAATGTATTTTTAGAAATTGATTGTACCAAAAGCAATGAATCTATTTCAGCCAGTAAATAATTGGCAAATTCTTGGTAGCTGTATCTTTAGTTGCTAAGGGAGATGAAAATAGAGAGGGTAGACATTGAGAACCTGAAGCCAATTAGGTTAGGCATTGAATAAATTTGTCAACTTTCTTAATCCTCAGTTCTACCACCTAAAATATTAGGTTAGTTCTGATAAGTGAAATAATGACAAAAAGACACTTAGCAGAACATCTGTATTCATAAAACACCAGCCATTATTAGCACAATAATAATTCTGCTTAACACTGTCAAAGGTTATGCTAATGAAGGCAAATGAAAACATCAGCCATTGGAATTCTGTATACTGCAGTCTACTCAGGGGCTATGAATTATTGAGTTGGCTGTGCAAGTAACAGCATGGTACCTACTAGCTGGCCCTACAGTGCTACAAGGAGACCAATAAAGAGGTAAAAGAATTAGCAAATAAAGTTCTTTGAGTTAGTTTATGGGAAATTTCACCCTGCCCCTATACACTTGTTTTTATAATCTATACAGAGTTCTATCCGTACAGATAGAACTGGGGAAAATCCTGAAACATCAGGACCAAATTCTGTAAATGTAGGAAGAGGTACAGACCAGCTCAGGGGTCAGAGTTTTCATGACACTGTAGAGCACTAAAATTTTGGAGGTTTTTTTTTTTTAATATTTCTTTAAAAAGTCACGTAAGCATATTTATGTCTCTGTGGGAGTGGGAATAGGGTGAAAGCATGACTCAGTGAACTCGTAGTAGCCAGAAGATAGCCTTCCAAAGGTGCTTTTCTCCTTCCACTGCCTGGATACTGAGGGCTTGGTGGAGAGTGCTTTTATTGAAGCATTGACACCAACCTTGTGTTTTACTCCTAAGCCTGTCACTGTGTGTGTGCAGATGCTATTTTTTCTTGTTCACTAAATGAATTTAGGGCTATGTGAAATCAGGGCTCTGTATTTGAATAGCTATATACCAGAAAGAGGATCATCACTGGATTGAGATTACTAACTATCCCAGTTACCTGGAATTCTGGACAGGACTGAGCTCCTGTAAAGTGGGGAGCAATGGATCCACTTCTCTATAGCTTTCAGGGTTGTCATGAAGTCTAGGAAGGTGGCAGTGTGAACCACTGAGGCCTGAAAATGTATCATTGAAAGTACCTTCTCTTACAGAGTTGCTTTGCACCTTTATCCCCACATCAGAACTCCTTTGCACCCCAACAAACTTACTCTGCTTTCTCAAGCCCTGTACCATTTCCTCTGAATTTCTCAATTAAGAAAAAGAATAGCAAATTTGAGGGTTACTTAAACAAGTAGCAGGTTTGTGATGGAGCCTTACCTCTACAAAGGCTGAAAAGTTATCAACAGGAGTCAGCAGTTGTACAAAGTTTCTGACCCCATCTGAGTCAGAGGTTCAACCTACCCATGGTCAATTTTTTCCAAAAAAAAAAAAAAAGCTCAGACACTTATATTAATTTCATCCTGTTTGGCCTATGTCTCAGGCACATTGCTAGCTAACGCTTTCATCTTAATTTAACCCATTTTCATTGATCTATCTGTCCACATGGCTGTGCCTATAGCTCACCTGGGTCCCTTACATATTTCTTCTTTGGTCGCTAGATTAAGTCTGTCTGACTCAGCATTCCTCCTACCTAAACCTCTCAATTTCCCCACCTACTTCTTCTGTGGTGCTCAACACAGGCCAAGACAGTTCCTTTATTTACAGAATGTTTTTCACAGCATACAGATGAACATTTCCACCACAGTCAACTGTTCACATCTTCACCCTGTGCTTTCTCTAGTCCACTGAACAATGGAAACACTAGAGGAATTTAGGAACAGGAATCAACAGGAACATAAAAAATAGAGAAGCTATCCATGAATATATATATATATATATAATGTGTATATATAGGTATATATAATGTATGTATATATGGGTGAATGAAAACTGTGTATTATTTGATGTTGTTGCTGGTACAATAGTAAGTTTTCTTCTGTAAGTAGCACTGAAGATTGATCCTTCAAAAGTAGACTTCTCAACAAGATCTTCAAATAGAGATAGAGTGCTTTATTCAGACCAAGAGATAAGCAAGTTACAATACAATGCAAGAAAGCAAGACCCTGTTGAACTGAAGTCAAAGATACTGAATTGGTAAAGATTCTAGAAAATTTTCTATTAAAATCACCACCTCAGATAGGATACAAACAGGTAGGTGAATTCAGACCATGACCTTGAGAGAAAAGTCAGAAACATAGAAAGGACAAAAGACACAAATTTGAGAAAATGAGCAATATGCATAAAGCCAGTAGCATAGATGAAAATCCCACCAGGGAAGTTGAGATTTTAAAAAATTAGAAATTTTGGAAATTAAAAAACTCAATAAAATAAAAAGCACAATAGAATGAATATTAATGGACTCCATGTCTAAAAGAAAGAACGTCATAGATGGAGACTAGGATTAAGGAAATACTGCCTTTAAACATCAATAAGAGAAAAATTAAGAGAATGACTGCACATCTACAAACTCTATGCACTTCAAGGGACTGAATTTAAGATTATACATGCTAGAAGGATCTGAAATAATAACTAAATGTAGAGTATCCCTTCAGTGAGACTATAACAGTGATTTCTCCAAGTCTAGAGAAAGAAATGGACATCCAAAAACAAGGAGCCTTTCTTGGACAGCCTGGCCCTGAGCTCAGTATCTTCCTGCTTCTGGCTCCTGGATGTGGGGTTATGGCATGTGCCACCACACTTTTTTTTATTATTAACGTATTTATGGATAATGTTTAATCAGGAGTTTCTATATTCTGACTCCTGAGTTTGCTTCTCTGTTCCAATTCTTAGGCCTCTAGCAAACTCTGTTTTTATGGTCAGACATAATTTTCAGTTTAGTCTTCCTGCACATGCAGGTATTCCACTTCAGGGGATAACAACATTTTCCCTTTAGCCTATATATTTTTATGTGATAATTACAAATTGAATATATTAATAGAGAGGAAGAACTAAGCATATCCAATGAAGCTGTTGATGGCTCTGAAAGTTTCTGAAGGAAACAAAATCTAAGCAGAAGGATGGGTGCAAAGACAGGAATGCAGAGAGCACTCTGTCCCCTGGTAGGCTTCAGAGACTTACAGTTTCATGGCACCTAAACTGGATCAAGTAAAGTCTTAGTTACAGTTTTCTTTGCTGTGAAGAGAAACCATGACCATGGCAATACTTATTTAAAAAAAACAAAAACAAAAACAAAAATAAACCATTTAATTGAGGTGGCTTACAGTTTCAGAGGTTCAGTCTAGTATCATCATGGCAGGGAGAATGTCTGCATGCAGGAAAACATACTGCTGGAGCTGAGAGTGCTATATCTTGCAGGCAACAGGAAGTAGACTGACTGTTACACTGTGGGAAGCTGAGCAAAAGAGACTTCAAAGCTGGCCCCCACAGTGACACACTTCCTCCAACAAGGCCACACCTCCTAATAGTGCCACTCCCTTTAGGAGCCATTTTCTTTCAAACTATCACAAGTAATACCAAGATAATTGGTTGGAAAATTAACTAGTTTTATTTTTTAGTGTTCAGTTCATCACATACAAGTGTTTTCATAGTTCTCCTTAATATGGAGTGAAAGCAGCACATATGGTGTATATGCTGGCTTTTGTCTTCTCAATGATAGTAATGGTTATTTCAGCAAATACATGAATTTAACATATAAGTTGGAGCTTCGTGAGTAGTCTAAAATGTAGAAAAGTCCCTAGTGTGGTACATACTGATGACATTTCTTGGCTCTCATGCTGGCAGCAGGTAAGAAAGCAGAACCTACAGCTCTATAACACTGCAACAGCATGAATGTTCAATAGCACCACCATTTTTGTTCAAAGTATATGGTCATCAGGATCTCCTTTGTGTACATTTCTAACTGTGGAAACACTAGAAGTATAAAACTAAATTTTGTTAAATTTTTCTTAGGAGGCAAACCAATGTATATAGGAGAACATTCCACATGTTCTTTAGCTGTTAAAATTGGAGAAATATAAAAATGAGAAATCCTAGATGTCATTTTTCACAGACCCCTCAATTTATCACAAGAGCCTTATGTAACTGTACCTATGTTATAGCCAGAGGGTAAAAACCATGAGAGAGAACAGCCCTCCCAGAAACATGCGTGGCAAGGGCTGGTGCTGGCAAGGAGTCAGATGGTGAGGCACCACTGGAATAAATTTTTTTAGTTGACTTTACTTCATGTTGAGACTTGGAAATCTATGTGCCCAGTTATAGTGACTGCCGCACAGATACAAGAGTACCTGACAATCTACAAGAGAGGAGGTAAGATTCGTGGTGGTGAGGATTAAAGCTGCAGAATCATAGTGCCTAAAATTCTTGTGCTTTGACAAAATTTTTCTCTTGTCAGTGTTATTTCTAGGCTCACAGATCCATCCACACTTGACACATCTCACCTCACAGACATGGGAAAACTCATGTGTCTAAAATGATAAATCTGTTCTCTAAGCCTGTTTGCTGTGCCTTCTCTGTCTTAGTAATGGCATACGTATGTGGTGATGCGATGATGTCATCAGTCTCGCCCAACTCCAGAAGTCATGAGAATCCTACTTTAATTCATAGCCACCAGAAGCTCTCTTGTTCCTGCTAGCTCAGGCTACCATTATCTTTATTTCTCTTAAAACATCAGTATTATAGTTTTCACATTGTCTTCTTTGTAAACCCCAAACCATTTTTCCTTCATGGCAAGAATAATCTCACAAAAGATGTACAAAGTTGTGTTGTTCCTATGGCTAAAACACTCAACACTACATGCTTGCACTGAAATGTTCCCCACAGGTTATGTGATGCTGGTTTTGGACATCATGGAACTTTTTGGAAATAGTGTTGAGCTATCAAACACAGACCTATATATATGGGGTTATTGAGCATACACACTCCTTTCACCCTGAAGTCTCTGCTTCCTGGTGTGTAATGGAAAGGTACTGTCTCTGTGTCTATACCCTTATCACCAGCACATAGAAAGAACCCAGTAGATATTTGTTGAAGAAATGAGTGAATGAAAGAACATGAATGGTGTGAAGCAGCTGATGTAAGGACTTGTAAGCTCTTCAGGTAAGAAGCTTGAGGTAAGATATGACAGAAACTATAAGACTCTGAAAGGAGGAGTTTGGGAAAAAAAGGGAGGTGCAGTTTGGCCACTGCACATGATACCACTTGGCCACCATTGCCTTTGAGAACTCAGAGAAGAGATTTCAGTGGCTAAGTACATGGGACTCAATAACTTAGGGAGACTGAGAAAGAACAGGGTGCATATCAAAAGGTTCTGGACAGCTTTCTGAATTTTAGTGTCACAAGAGACCATCAGATGAAACCTAGCTGATTAAAACAAGCAAGCAAGCAAACAAAAAAAGTTTACAGGGAAGACTAGGGACCTGCTATAGTTCCCCTTTCCTTCTTAGTCTCTGGATTTAATTCATAATGAGCCAAAACTAACATCACACTTATTGTTATTCAGTGCTTTGCTTCCCAACTCTATCTAATGGTCACTCTTGTTTTACTGGGAAGAAAATAGAATGTCCAGAAGTTAAGTGGCTCTGTAGTCCATGTTTGTTGAGGGGGAAAGATGTGCAGATGTCACCATAGCCCCTAACTCAAATTAATATTCAACATTCCGAACCCTAAGGAAGATATAAAAACAGAGAAGGTTGCATTTAGCCTTTACTTTGTATTTCTTTATCCTGGTAGGTAGTCCATATCCAAACTTCTTATTGGATTCTTAAAACACCCAGATGGGTAGAGTCCCTTTAGAAAAAAGAAAACTGATAAGTCATTAATACCTTGGCATGAATTACATATTGACCCTTCAGGGAAACATCTGACCTCTGTGAGGTGATTCCTTTTTTTGCCAGAGGTCTTCCCTTCCCCCTAAGTCCGAGAATTTTCCTCCTGGGTCTTCTAGTTAATGAGCATATGTGGGCAGAGAGCTCAATAGGATTGACTAATGTATTGATCTCTGGAAGCAAAGCTAAGCTTATTTTTTTTTTTGCAGCTGCTCCATTGCTCACACATCTTTAGAGAAGCCTGTTTGGCTTGGTCTAACATCTCCACATGTCACCCACAACACTCCTTTTAAACCCCATCTTCATGAGAATTTAGCTTGAAGTGAACCAGTTGAGATAGAAGCATTTTGAGGCTCTAGAAAGGGGGGAATAAATCTATAGCTGATGAGGTAGGAATATCCATGTCACCCAAAGAGAAAACTGACCAAATGCTTTCCCAATGCTGGAAGAATGCAGGGAAAGTGACCTTCTTTCTTTGGAGAAAGGACAGTCAAGGTAATACCCAGCACCCCTCCTGTCTGTGAGCTGTGAGGCTTCAGAGGAGCCCAGCAAACAGGTGGAAGAGATTTGACTTTGGGCTTAGATTTCAGCCCTTAGGCTAGCTTCCTAGCCACACCACATAATACATGCAGGCTTTATCAGGGCTGAGGGTGTAAAAAAAGGTATCTGGCCTGGACTAGCTCCACATTTCAGACATGCCCACCACTGCTTATCCCCCCAAAATGACTCAGATACTTTATTAATTTCACCCTACTTGGCCTATGTCTCAGGCATATTGCTAACTAGCTCTTTCATCTTAGTTCAACCCAATTTTATTAATCTGTCCTGCCACATGGCCTGTGGCTTACCTATTTCGATACATCTTGCATCATGGGCAACTGAATCGAGTCTCCCTTAACTCTGTCCTCCTCCTACCTATGCTCTGATTCCTCTACCTACTCAGATTCATGACTATTCTTATGATCTCCCCATTTACATAGTTGCCCGTTCATGCTGCTCATTTACTCACTGGAACATAATTAAACTCCCTGTGGCCAGACCCTTAAAGAAAACGAGTCCTTCCTAACCCACACCCCTGCCAGAGGCCATCAATGAAGAACTGAGGCATTGTGTAATTTAGCTGTGTTCTAGCCTTGAGCTCTTTATACAATGACTTCTCTCTCTCTCTCTCTCTCTCTCTCTCTCTCTCTCTCTCTCTCTCTCTCTCTTAAAAAAAGTCCACTAATGAGTGATTACATCCTCTGCTTCTCTGCTTCTCTTTCTGGGACTGTGATACCTCTCTCAGGAGGATATTCTCAAACTCCATCCATTTGCCTGTGAATTTTAGGATATCATTTTTCCTTACTGCTGAGTAGTACTCCATTGTGTAGATGTACCACAGTTTGTTGATCCATTCTTCAGTTGAAGGGCTCTAGGTTGTTTCCAGGTTCTTGCTATTACGAATAATGCTGCTATGAACATAGTCAAGCCAATGCTTTTAGGGTGTGAATGTGCCTAAAAGTGGGTATATGCCTAAAAGTGGTATTGCTGGCTTCTTGGGGAGATGGATTCCCAGTTTTCTGAGAAACTGCCATACTGCATTCCAGAGTGGCTGAACAAGCTTACACTCCCACCAACAATGAAGAAGTGTTTCCCTTGCTCAGCAACCTCTCCAGCATTGGCCATCATCTGTGTTTTTAATCTTAGCCATTCTGACAGGTGTAAGGTGGAATCTCAAAGTTGTTTTGATTTGCATTTCTCTGTTGGCTAAAGATGTTGATCACTTTTTCATATGCTTTTATGCCATTTTTAATTCTTCTGCTGAGAATTCCCTTTTTAGTTTTGAACACCATTTTTTGATTTATTCAAGACTTTGGGCTGGTAGTTTCTTGAGTTCTCTATATATTTTAGAGATCAGTCCTCTGTCACTTGTAGGGTTGGTAAAAAAATCTTTTCCCATTCTGCAGGCTGTCATTTTGTCTTATTGACTGTGTCTTTGGCCTTACAAAAGCTTCTCAGTTTCAGGAGGTCCCACTTATTGATTGTTGTTCTTAGTGTCTGTGCCACTGGTGTTATATTTCACAGCTACATGAGGTAGGTGTTATAATTGACTCCATTTTATTCATAAAGATACTCAAGTTTAGGAAGCTTAGATAGCTCCCAATGTCATGCACGTAGTAAATTGCTCCCTGGGCTTTAAAACCAGGCTCCAGTAACTCTGCCTAGGTTCCCCTGACATCATGGTGCTGTGATAATGTCCTTTTCAGGATGGTAGTAGTAGTAAGTTTCTGGCCTGTCTGGTCTGTGGTCCAGACCCACAGTCCAGCAGTCCCACAGAAACACACAGATATTTATATTAATTTTATGCTGATTGACCTAAGGCCCAGGTATATAACTTGCTAACTCTTTACTCTTAAACTAACTCATGATTCTTATCTTGTTCAGCCATGTGGCTCGGTACCTTTTCTCAGAGTAGCATAGTTGTCCTCTGCATCTGTTGGCTTCTCCGCTGGTCTCTCTGGTGTCTCTGCTCTTCTCTTCCTGTTCCCAGAGTTTCCTTAGTCTGGTAGCCCTGCCCACACTTTCTGTCTGCCTTCAGCCAATCAGCGTTTTTATTAAACCAGTAGATGGGACAATTATTTACAATGTAACATAATACCACTTCAGGTGGTGCTGCTTCACTATAAAGTGCTGACAGAAGAAAAACGAGACACTGAGAAGGAAATGTTGAGAACAGCCCATTTTGAGTTGTGAATGCCAATAGATGCCTGTGCAAGCGTGTGTCACTGGGGAGAAATGGGCTGTGGATTTGACTCCAAGTTAGCTGTGAAGTGTGTGCTCTCAGGTAACTGCATACCATTCTGGGAACTTGGGAGTATCAGAGTTGGAGACACCATCTCTCCATTGAACTCTGGCTGGCCTGAGCTTTGGGCTGGGATTTAGCAGGGACAGAACTATTTCTGCCTCATCATCAGCCTTATTATTTGGGCTTTGGGCATCCAGGCTGGGCCACTGAGGCCACAGAAAGAGGAAGAAAATCACTAGGTGTCTTGGAGAGAATTTCATAGCCCACCAGATGCCAACTCAACAATACTGACTTCTATAAAGAATTGCCCTGTACATGGAAACATTCCACCGGACCCAGTAAGCTATGTTCACTTTTCTTTTCTAGTCAGAGTTGTGATGAGATTGTGTTTGGATAGGGTGTCTCACACTTTCTGATTCATGTAAAGTACTTTCTCGTGGTTCCCATGTGGTGCCTTCTTACAAGAGTGATGGCTGCTGCCTCTGGCCTTATTGTCTCTATAAGTAAGTGTCTCCAATCCAGGTTCATGGGGTACATTGGCTGCACTGTAGGTACTTTGGAGCTTTGACTTTGGAAGACTTCTTTCAGGGGATCACCTCTTCCTATGCTGGCACTTGTCTAGAACAGACGGTAGCCAGTCAATGACAACTTCTGCAGCTTTGGGCTAAATGAATAAAACTCCCTCCTCTTGAATAATATTGGATTAAAAATATTCATGAGAACTGAGGTAAATGGGCTGTTCAAAGTCCAGCTGAGGATCAAGGGAGGTATGCTAATGATTTTGCCAGCCTAAAGGGAAGAAGTTGGAGGGAGCTGATTAATGTATAATTACACAGCCTAAAGACTCTTGGGGCGCATGGCTACAAAAAATTATTTGAGTTTTTCATAACCTTGGAGCAGCAACAAGACTTCAAGGCCCAAAGCTCCAAAGCATGTTGCTTGTAGTCACTTCTGGGTCACTCAGGAGGAAGTGGGGCATGTGCAAGGAGAAAGAGATGTTACTGTCTTAGGAGGCTTTGGGCAATAAACTACAGATGGAATACTTTCTGGAACTGTACCACTTAAGATGTACAAGAAGGGATGGGCAAGCAGATCAGTTAGAAAAAGAAAGATTTTATAAACAAGTATGAAAAAAAATGAGAGTCATAGAATGGCCAGTAGGTGTGAGAGACAGACCCACAACCATCAGTTCTGTATTGAGAGTCTGAAAAAAAAAATAGTATCCAGAACCTTCTAAGGGAATGTAACTGTTGTCTTTGATGATGATCTTGGAAAGTTGTCATAGCTCCTGCTTCAGCACCTACCAGACCTGCCTACTGCTCTTTCATCCACTTTTACTTCTGGCCTGTTTCTACTAACCATGGGTAACAGTAAAGTGGCTAATCATAACTCTGAAGGAGGAGAAGGAAGGCAAGAATGGCTGTCTTTGGACAAAGGTGGTTGTGTAAAACTTTCTTTTGACAAAAGCATCTGTGTGAAATTCTTTCCGGCGCTCTATTATAATGTGTGAGTGTTTTATGGAACAAGGGCAGCAGTGCAGGTGTACTTCTGGAGGTAACACCCATTTTCCACCAACTCCAATAATTCCATCATAATTTGTACTATGTATTTAAACATGGAAGTAAATTAATAAAAGAAATTTTACTTATTTTGAAAGCCACACAATGAAATGTTTGTAAAACAAATGTTGCAGAGCTTTGAAGTGCTGTCTTTGTACCTAAACTCTCAAGGGCCTTTGACTGTATTACCTCTGATATAAGTCTGTGATGGAGTATATTTATTGTAGATGTACCTCCTTGGTCTTTTCTCCATGGTGTCACAGGTGAAATAACCATTCTATTAGTTACTTTTCATGGCCATGACTAAATGTGTGACAAAAGCACCTAAAGGAGAAAAAATTTATTCTAGATCACAGTTTAAGGGAATACAGTCCATCATGGATGGGATCATGGAGGCATGAAAATGAGGCAACTGGTCACATTGCTTCTGTAGTCAGAAAGCAGACAGAGTAGTTCACTGGTGCTTCACTCACTTTACCCCAGTTCTTTTTGTTCAGTCTATAACCCCAACCCATGGGATGGTGCCACCCACATTTAGGGTAGATTTTAACTCCACAGTTAGACAATTCTGAAGATGCCCTTGAAGCCATGCCTAGAGGTATGCTTCCTAGGTGATTCTAAGTTTGGTTTAGTTGATAATGGAGATTAACCATCATATTCATTGATGATGGAGATGGTACTCACATCCATTGACGGTGGAGAAAATCCTCACACCTATTGAATGATATAAGTTCAGCAAGAAAAACACACATCTCTTTGCTATGATGTTGGTAAGTGTCCCTCAAAGTCCTATGTATTATAATCTTGGTATTCAGGGTGCTGCTAGAGAAAGGCAGTGTAACATTTAGGAGGTGGAGCTTAGTAAACAGTCAGTGAGTTACTGGCAGAATACTTTCTAAAGAAATTATGAGATCTTGGTGTTTTCATCTTTGTGGAGTCCTTGGTCCCTCCTTTTCTTAATTTGCTTTCTGGCCAAGATGAATGGTTTGTTCAGCAATAAACTCAATCATGTATTCCTGCCATTCAACCCACATACTAGAGGTTGAAGACCCATATTTTTACTAGAATATCCCAAATTGTGAACCTTTTTTTTTTCTTTATAATTTAAGTATCTCAGATGCTTTGTTATGTTGGTGATAGCTAAAATGTTTCTCTGGTAGGAGGAGGCATACTATTTTAGGTATATGTAGGTACTTTCAGAGTTCTGGGAAAGGACTAAACAAAGCTAATTATTTAGTGACATTAAGGAATTTATTTTTATTTTTTTCAATTTATTTAATGTGAATTGGTGTTTTGCCTGCATGTATAACTGTGTAAGGGTGTCAGGTCTTGGAATTACAGACAGTTGTGAGCTGCCATGTGGATGCTGGGAATCAAACTCAGGGCCTCCAGAAGAACAGTCAGTGCTCTTAACCGCTGAGCCATCTCTCCAGCCCCAAAATTAAGGAATTTAAAATATACTAATAACTAAGAAGCCAAAACAGCAGTTGGAACAGTAAATGGGCTGTACAGTGTCCAGCTGAGGAGAGACGGAAGTCTAAAAATAGAACCAGTTAACATCTCCCCCAGGCCACCCCTTCCTCACAGCCATGTGGAAAGGGAAACCCCCACATCTCCAGCTCTGCCACAGTGTTAGGAAGGGAAATGCAGAGCAGGTCACAATATATCTAATTCAGATTGATGACCCCATTCAGCCCTGTCTCCTTAGCAGGAAATTAGAAGGTAGAGGAAGAAGCAGAGTAATTCATAATGCACACTTCTGGCTATTGGCAGTTGTGCTAGTTAAAGCAAAGACATTGTTTTGATATTAAATAATTGAGTCTGACTTATTTATGGGTAAAGAGCTCTCCAGGATGGGGGATCCCTTTTAAGAAGTCAGCCAGTTACATGATCCTATTTTTGAAGGACAGGAGAACTAATGTTTGCCCATTTTGTGTTTGTCTCGGCTCTGAAGCATAGTTTGGACCAAAGACTGATTGTTGTGTTTTTCTAGCCCACTGCAATTTCTCTATTATCTCTTCTGCCACCATCATGTCTCCCTGCTAAGGCTTTGTTCTGGTTCTCTATTTTTCGCCCTGTAACTTTCAAAGAATTTATTTAATTCTGGGACTGAGTTCTTCAGCTATAGCCTCTATCCAGTAACCCCCCCTGCCCAATCTTGCTCACTGTCTCTTTGTCTCTGTCTTTCTCATACACAAAATTCAATTTGATGCAGTAGACTATGTATAAGAATGAATTCACTGTTGTATTCATGTAAATTCCATTATTTCTTCAAATCTACCTTTGGAGTTGGCCCTTCTATCTAATTCCACACTTGTCAAAGAGTTAACTTACATTCTTGTTTGAGAGCAGAATAATCTCCAGTTTCTGGGCATGCCAAAGAAATCTCACTCTGCAAAGCTGCATTCTGTGTTGCATGGTCCAAATGCATTTCTGCACACATTGTTAGCATGATTAATAAAAGCTGTCAAGCTTTGGGAATCAGTGCATCATAAGCTGTTCCTATGCCCCGTGGTTGTCTGGAACCTCTGGGGACCTTACTGAGAATGCAGACTGCTCCCATTGCCGTCTCTTCTCCTAGCACTGTACCTCCTGTTCTTTCACCAGCAACCAGTCTCCTTGCTCTTCCTAGAATACAATGGACATTTTTCTACCTCAAGCCTTTGCACCTGCTTTTTTTTATGGCCCTGGCTTTCTCCTTTGCCCTAATTAGGCCTCTGCTCTCATAGATACTATATCATTAGAGATTTAACTAAAATCTCATCACTCCATCTCACCCACTGTTACTGCATCACTTGTCACATTATGCATTTGTGGTTTTCTATCTGCTAACCATCCTATGCAGCAAGCTCTGTAAGGATCAACATGGTACCTAGTCAGGACTGCCTTATCCTCCAAGTGACAAAAATGTAGCCTATACAATAAGCACTCAAGCAGTGTCTGTTGAGTCTGGGGATAAAGGATTGTTCAGAAAGGCTTTTGTAATTATGGGCAGACTTATTCTAAAATGATAGTCATTGAAGTATGGTTCCAGGCCAGCATTTGTGACTTTACTTGAGAACTTGTTAAAAACTCAGAGTTTGCCTCTCATATGAGATGTGCTGCATCAGAAGGTAGACAGCTACTGTCTATGTTCTTGACCATTCCCTCTAGTCGGTTTTGATCCTCTCTTAGGAACTATTAGTGTATGTTATATCACAACTCCCAATATTATCATTACCATCACCATGATTACTATGACAACTGTCACAACCACCATCACTGCTATCATCACCACCATCACTACCACTATCAACACTACTACCACCACAATCACTGCTATAATCATCATTATCACCACCATCGCTATGACAACTATCACAACCACTATCACTGCTCTCAACACCATCACTGCTATTACTACCACTACTGATAATAATAATGACAACAGCAAAAACAATCTGTGGTGCTCATATTGGGCATTTACATGGACTTTGATCTATTTAAGATTGTTTCAGGGTTAGTAGATCAAGGATCTGGCTTATCCTGTGATCCTTGGGTATCCAGGAAGAACCAGAGCCAAAATAATGTCTGGGACAGGTGAATTTAGCAATATTTGCATAGCATCTTGTTGTTCAAAGTAACACAAGGAGAAAGAAAAGTTAGACTCTTCTGTTTAGAATTAGTATGAACATGTATATGAGTACAATTGTATTTACAGTATGTATATAGAAAAGATATCTAGTCCAGATACTTGCAAGACAGTCAACTTTTTAAAACTCTGTTGTTATTGTATACACGTCTAGATACATGAATATATAATGTATGAGCAGACCTGAGTGTCACTCTGCTGGTCAGAAGATGGCCCTCTGGAGTTCTCTCTACTGACCCTTCCATGAATTCTGGGGCTCACATTCAGGTTGCTTGTGCAACAAGTGCCTTTATCTGATGGGCCACTACAATGGTCATCAGTCTGAGGCCATTACAGCCACCATCAGTGTGAGGTCAGTTAATTTTGACTCAAGCAGGTAGAAAATATTTAATAACACGAACTTGAGAGTTAGGTTGGGTTGGATGGGCTTATAACTGGGGCAATTATGCAAGCTTTGGAGGATTTATAGCCCAGAAACAAGGTGAGTATGAAAATGTCTGTTAATAATATTTGGTGTCTTTGTGGACTTGTTTACACATGTGTGTGTATGTAAAGTGAAGAATGAAGATAGTGGATAAGAATAGTGAGTCCCTTAAGCAGTTCAGAAAAAAGTTTCAGTATAATCTAGAAGCTGTCAGAATTCTAATACCTGAACCCTACCCAGCTCTACTTTAAGAAAGCAAAGTGCAATTAGCAACCAGTTGAACAGGTTTCTCTTGTGAATGTCACACATGCTCAAGTTTAAAAGCCTTGCTTCAAAATTTTACACACACACACCACACCACACACACACACACACACACACACACCATGCACACATACCCACACACATACCATGCACACACACACCACGCACACAACACACACACACAACACACACCATAGACACAACACACACACAACACACTTTTCACAGGCCACTCATTTCTTGTCTGTGGTGTGTTTATTTTGGTATTGGGATGACAGTGTATTAAATAAGAGGGGACCTTCTACAAAATTTCTGCTGAGGGACAAGTCAAAAAGGTTCACATTATTTGCATTTGGGAAACAAACCCAATTCCTGGTCTCTGTATGAACCATTCAGTTAGAGGAGCTTTCTGACATGGCTTTGACAAATGAGGCCTCTGTGGCAAAGCTTCTCTTGCAAATGCTTCCCTTGCTCACAGCAATTACACAGCTAAGGGAAGAAGGCTGGAGCTCTTGTTAACCCTTTGTCAGCTGCAGCTCTGCAGTCATTTATCTTGGTGAAAAGGTTTTATTTTCAATCTCTTTTCCTCCTTCTGCACTACAAAGGAAAATGCCCCCTGAAACATTACCCTGTTCAGCTCCTGGGTCTGTGTGATTAAAACAGCCAGGTCGGATGTCAACAGAGGTGAAAGGTCATTACAAACTAAATGTAGCTGCTGACTCTCCTTGTGCTTCTCCTTGGTGTCACAAAGACAAATGGCATTAACCAATTTTCCAATGCAGCGACAGCTTAGGCTTTCCCTTCAAACACTCGTTAATGAACTACAGCTCCATCTTCAGTAGAGCAAGAGCTGTGTCGCTGAAGCAGCTCCCAGAGTGCTGTTAGCATATTTCCTTTCTTTTCCTATAGCCTAAATCTTCATTGCTACTATTTATGAAAATATTGATAATAAATCTATCATAAGGCCAAGGTCACCATAGGCGGAACTGGCATATGACAAAAGCTTCCTATTTATGTGCCTGGTGTTGTTCATTGTCTTTTACATGCATTCATTTCCACATACAATCATTTCACATACATTCTCCTACCATCTACTAAAAAGATTCTCAGGAAACTTAAATGTACTCAAATATGAGTGTAAGCTAAAACAAGTTGAAATTTTAATCATATTAGGCCATATCTGTCAGTTACTTTTTCTGAGAAAAAAATTATTATTAGTCCTGGCTTACCTAATACTATCCCTATAGACCACCTTGACCTCAAATGCCCTTCCTGGCAATTTTTCTACCTTACACACCAGTGTGTTCGAAGTACATGTGTGGGTTTCTGCGCCCAGATGAACATACTAGCTTTTTATTAAAAAGCAGTTCTAAACTGGGTATAATGGCACATGCTTATAGTTTTGACTATAACTCCACTAGAAGCTAAGGCAGGAGTGAGGGTTTCAGGTAAGCCTTGACAAAATAGGGAGACCCTGTGTGAAGAAAAGAAAGAAAGAAGGAAGGGAATAAAAAGAGGAGGGAGGCACAGAGAGAGAGGCAGATATAGATACATAATAGATAGATAGGTAGATAGATGGGTGGATGGCCAGATAGATGATAGATAGATAAATAGACTGGATTGATTGATTGATTGATTGATTGATTGATTGATTGATTGAAGGGGGACAGAGGGAAGAAAGGAGGGAGGATTGGCAAAGGGATTTACTTTCCTCTTTTTAGTTATCCAGGTTGGGAAGTTTTTTGAGTTTAGAAAATAGATTAGGTTTTTAATTAACAGCGTCCCAGGGGCTCCATATTTAACAGTAAGAATCCATGTATTCATGTAAGGTAGATTTGGTGAGGTCTCCACAATACAAAGATTTGTTCTAGTGGAAAATCAAAGAATCAAAGCCTTTGTTGATTTAATTCTGTTTACAAATGGAAATTTTGAGCACAAAAATGGGAGTGCAGATAGATAGCATATTACTCAAAACATTCTTTTATTTTTTCATCTATTTTCAGTAAAACTACAGTTTAATAAAATTTGAGTTCCTGTTTTATTGGTGTCGGTGAGAGAAGGCAGGATTCAATTCTCACTTTTTATTGACAGTATGTATAGAAGCAGAAACGGCACTCCACTCCCAGCGCATAGCAAGTGTTCCGTGATATGCCATGCCTTTCCTTCTTCCATCAGTGAAGAACAGTATAGAGGGAGGGTTTGCAGAACTAGTGAAAACATTTGAACCATTTGTACACTGAGTACACAGAGAAAGCTCTGTTATACAGAAGCCCTTCTTTCTTCCAAATATCTCTACATACATAAGATAAATAAGTCACATATTTATTATGAAATTAACAGCAGTATTTTAAATTTTTGTTTTTTAACTACTACCAACTTGTGAAAGAGATTCAGGAATTTTCAGAAGCAAAGTGAACTTGTAAATATGCATTTTCATAACCTGATAATATTATAACCTTACCAGGAGGCCACCATAACCATTATAACAACCATGACAAAATCCTCTTCACAAGAGCCTCTTCCTAACAGCTGTCCATGCAACCTCAGACCAATACTATTTGTTCTTAAATATTATTAATATTTGAGTATATTTTGCCCAGATCCATTCCTGGCTCTGTAGATTAGACTCTTTTGGATGGAGATTTGGAAATCTACTTTTAACCAATCCTAGATATCATCTTTCTTATATATTGAAGTTAGAAACCTATGGGCATAAAACAATTAGAAAATAGAAAGTCAACACTTTGACGTTAAGATTTCACCCAAAATGAAAACTTTTCCTTTTCAAATCCATGTACCTTGTTCAGAAACACGTTATCACATATGCCAGATAGACTAGAGAGAACTTTAAAGAGCTGCAATCCCTGTGGAACTCTAAAGACAATGGGAAATGGCTTTGCATCATCTGAAAATATGGCATAGTCACAGAGGAGACTGCCTTCACCTCTGGGTATATTAAATGGTAATTCATAGAAGAGCTATACTCTAGATCTCAAGTCATTACTCGCCTGACTTGTGTGTATTCAAACATCTTTGATAAAATTAGAAGAACTTCATCACCATCTGTGTTGTTATAGCAAATGAAAGGGCTGCAAACATCTGTTCCATGTGTTGTCCCTAGCTACAATGGCAAATATATATTTCTAATCAATTCCAACAATCCTTTCCTTGACTGAGGGTAATTACACCTTGGAATCCTGTACTACCAGCAGCTGATACTAGATGGAATGACTGGAAAATGTAATCTGTTCTCTAGGACTTGGGTGGCAAAGAGTCTGAATTTTGAAATTAGATGGCTTAGGAGGCTCAAAGTTTTAACATCTGGAAAGTTGTAGAACACAAAGAAAGAACAAAAGATGTTTGGGGATTCCTGTAAGCCCATTTTCCAGATGATAGTCAGGCCTTGCAGGAACATTTTAAAGGTGAGAGAAAGATCACTCATAAATTGTTTAACTTTCCAGCATGTAGAGAATACTAAGGAAGAAAATGATCATTTTGTTCATTACAAATTCTGTATTGGTCATTACAATTTCTGTATAAATTTTGACTTTTAAAAGATATAGTAAATCTTATGTTTGCATATCACTGAGTTATGTTTTTTAAATTATGAACCCACAGAGTATCTGATTTTCCACATATTCTAACCTTGTTTCATAATTTTCAAATGTAAATAAATATATATTAAAGAGAGAGACAGAAAATGGAAGAGTTTTTTAAAATGATGTCTCATGCTGATGGTTCTGCTTGTGATTGGGGCTCAAATGTCATTTTAACCTCCAAGTGATTCATTTGACTTCAGAACCAGAAACCAGAAGGAATATTGGCAAGACAAAGGGATGCTTTTAGGAACCTGTGGCCAAGTGAAGAGTGAAGACAAGGCTCTTCCTACCATGAAGCAGAAAAGTCCTTTCAGAAAACCTTGTAGTCTTTCTGTGTGACTCCTTTCCATGATTTATTCTAATACATCTTGAATTGTGAATGTACTTTTTCTCTAAATGAATGAAAATTGGTTGTTTGAGCTTTTTTGTACTTTGAACTATATATTTCAGTACACTAAATGAGAATTCCCTTCTAATCTGCACTACATATCAACTGGTGCAAAGCACACATGAACTTCCTTTCAAAGACTTGCCCTTCTTAATTTCTATTGCAAAAGTAAGTAGGATATCTACATGTGTTCTCTTGCAAGTTCTTTGTTTTCTCCTAGTCTGTAAAGTCAATTCAATAACTTGTGTTCATTTAGGAAGGGTTTGGACTTTGAATTTGGAAATGCACATGTGAAAGTACACTAAGTGTCTCACTGTATGCAAAATCCAGTGCTAAGTCACCACTCATGAAAATTTTGTGCTCATCTTATGAGGCAGACTTTATATACTATTATACCCATGTCAACTCTTGCTTTGTTTATAAGCTTTCCACTTTGAAAGCAATCCTCTTTCCCCAGTGTGCAGGACAGGGTACAATCCCAGTCCATCCATCAACTTTACAGTTTTCTTTCTATATCACATGCTTCAGGAGATAGAGAAGGAGGAGAATAGGAAATAAAGGGTCAAATGGTATCACGAAGGTCAAGAAGCCAGGCCAGCTTCTCAGGGCTAGGAGGAAACAGATAGCTAGCTTTAGAGCTCTCTTGAATTGGTTCATCATGGAATGCCCTCTGGTCTGGCAGGAACTAGGTGGACATTAGCTAAGGCTTGCTACTAGCTAATTGTTACACTTAAAGTTAGCGCATATTTCTATGTATGCATTGCCACATGGCTCATGGCTTGTTACCTCATTTTTATATGTCCTGATTTCTTGGTGGCTGGCTGGTGTCTCCTAACTTTGCTCTTCCTCTTCCTTGGTTGCCCTGCCAATACTACCTGCCTGTCTACTGGCCAGTCAGCATGTTATCAGACCAATTTGAGTGAGAAATCTTTAGAGTCTACAAGAGGATTATTCCACAGCAGTTCCCCTTTTGTCTAATTAAAAAGGAAGGTTTTAACTTTAGTATATTAAAATTATATATAATAAAACAATTGTTAAGTAAGAATTATAGTAACACTATCTAAGCCATTATATTTGGCAAAATTAAAGAAAATAATTATCTACCTTATCTTGGTGAGTCTAAAGTTCTTTTTTTGTTGTTTTTAAATACTTTTTTATTTATGTGCCTTGGTGTTTGCCTGGAACTGGAACTACAGACAGTTGTTAGCTGCCATGTGGGTGCTGGGAATTGAATCTGGTCCTCTGGAAGAGCAGTCAGTGTTCCTAACCGCTGAGCCATCTCTCCAACCCTGGGTCTAAGGTTTTATATCTAATTTATTTTCTATTATTAACTAAAGAAAACTCTAATTATAACTATTTAGTCTTCAAATCCAAAAACCTCCAAAGGATATAAAATTATCTGAGTAAATAGGAAGTGCAAACCAAACAGCTTCCAGCATTAAGAGATGACAGAAACATCTGTCTGCCTAGACAGTACCCAAGATTGAGACAGCATAGGGGCATCCATCTTTAGTCTGCAGGCCTAGAATATCTAACAGACTTTTCTGTGAATCAGAATTTTTAAGTATTGTCCCACCTTGTCTTGACAAAGTTGTGCAATCACTTTCTTGCTTCCTGCTGTTTGGACAATAACTATCAGCAATTGAGACAAGGGCATGTTCTTTTGCCCAAAGGGCTAGCTGTTGCCACGAAGAAAAAGTCCTCATTGAGTGTCTTTAATGCCCATAATCTTCTCTGAAGTAGATTGGTGCTGTCAGGAGCATTGCATATGGTGCCTAATATGCTACTTGTATATTCACATAAAACCTGAGAAAGCTTTTTTATAAAAGGGTTCTACGGCACATAATCAGAACCAAAAGCAGCTTCCTGGTGTGTCTCTCATGTGGACCATGGCATAGAGACACCACAACATGTGGCCTTCAGTTACAGCATGACAAGTTCCTGCCATGGTGCACAAAGGTGTCTCCAAGCTGTGCAGTGTGCTGCATGGCAGATTTAGCTTTTGCTCATGCAAACAAAAAAAAGACTAAAAGATACAGAGTAAAAGAGGTCTAGATAGAGAAACCTCTAAACAAATATCAGTGTGTTCAACAATGTGAACAGGCTTAAGAAAAGAAAAAGGGTATAGTTATATAAAAAATAGTTAAAAGTAAAGTCTATGAAAAGAAAGAAGTAAAAGAAGAAGAAGAAGGAGAAGAAGAAGAAGAAGAAGAAGAAGAAGAAGAAGAAGAAGAAGAAGAAGCCAGGTAGAGATAGAAAATAAACAAGGAGTCTAAATTCTGTATGTTATTGTGTTGATTTTGAATTTTTTTGACTGTTGAGATGCAAAAGACAATTGCTAAGAGACAAGAGATTGTGAAATGGACTGCTAGGTCGAATCAATCTAGATACTTTAGGAATGCCTTAACTTTAAAAAAGAAGTCAAAAAAATATATTTGTCAAATGGAAAACAAAAATGTTTTCAAGCTTTGTTCCCTCAGAAGATAAGAGGCTATGAATTCCTTCAGTAACAATATGGATTAGGTTTGAACAAAAGAGTTCTTAATAGATAGTCTTAATAGATAGTATCTATCAACAAAGATTATATCTGGTCTTCCCAGGATTTGGCTGTTATCTCAAATGTTCTTAGGTACCCTAAAGATACTTCATCCACAGATAATAGAAAGAAGTTTGGAGAATATGGCATCTACATTCCCAAGTGTTGGGGTAGTATGGATGGTCTTTGGTTATTTAGTAGGTCATAAATGTGTATTATCATTTAGGATAATATAGTATATGGACAAAAAATTTAAAGTCAATTTTGTTACACTGTATATATGTTTTTACTCATGTTTAAGGTATTATGTTTTTACAGGTCAATTAAAAATATAATATATAAATAATAAATACAAATTAATAGTCATCTATTATAGTCAAGCTTATAGCATATTAGTTAGGTTTTCTGGGTGATCAGCTATACATTTTAATTAGATAAGTAATCTTCAAACACTTCAAAGACCTACAGAATATGGCATTTAAAATATTTTAAGAACTTAGACTTTCTAAGTAGTGTGACAGGTCTGCTCTTGGCAGCATTAATTACTTCAAAGAAGATTATGGGCATCAAAGAAACTACATATGGAATTTTCTTTCTTTATGATAAAAGCTAGCCATGTGGGCAGAGAAACTGTCCTTTTGCTGACAGTTACTGTCCAAAGTGGGCCAGCAAGATACAAAGAAAAGTGACTGCCAAGTTTTGTCATATAAAGTAGAACAGTCCTTCAAAATCCCCTGCTTCATGGAAAATTTAATAAGACATGCTAGGCCTGAAGGCCAAAGTTGGATTCCCCAGTGTTGCAGAACTTTGAGTGACTGTCCAGGCAGCTTAATATCTCTGTCATTAGGTAACATATCATTCTTCTGAAGTCTTTGATGGACTAGAAGACTAGAGATTCATACTTACAATTTTCTTAGTTATAACAAAGGAGTAAATTAGATATAAAACTTTGAACTCATTAAATTTAAGATAATTGTTTTCTCTGATTTTTTTAAAGAACACAAAGGCTAAATATTGTAACAATAATTCTTGCTTGATAACTTTTTTAATATATTTAAATTTTACTATAATTAATTTACTATGTTAAGGTTAAAGCCTTCCTTTTTGATTAGATACAATGGAGAAATGCTATGGGATAAGGCTCTTACACACTGTAAAGACTTGTCTCTTGCATTGGCCAGTAGCCAGGCAGAAAATACAACTGAGGTAACCAGACAAGAAGAATTCTGAGAAGAGGAAGGGCAGAGAAAAGAGACCCCAGCCAGCCACCAAGAAATCAGAACATGTAAAAATGAGGTAACTGGTCACATGATAAGAACAGAAGTCAGAGGAAAGTGAGTTGAAAATTATTAGTTTCCACGAAAGGCAATTCTAGTCCTTTTGATACCTCATCTATGGATCTGAGTTCTTGGAGGGACTTTCTCTCATGTTCATGAACATCATTAAAAACCGCTGTGACAGCATGCTGCGAGAAGCCCCATTGAGGAGCTGATATTCTAAATAAGCATCAGATAGAGTACAGAGGAGATCTGAAGAGGAGTGCTGCAGTGATACCAGGCAGCATGGAGGGGAGGAGAAAATGGAAGCTGAGGAAATTACAAATAGGATAATGTTTTATGCTCCTGTATTTATAGGGAACAACTTCTGGAGAAAGCAGAAGTTTCAAGAAAGTCAGATGGCCTTGCATTGAAATCCATGCAAGAATTTGAGATCTGGCTAGTTTACTCAAGGGTCCTCATGTTAAAGAACAAAGCCACAGTCACTGGAATCCCACACTGGAGTTGTAGCTGTTCCTAAGGTGTACAGGTTGATATTAAGTTCTGACATATGTTTTACCCGCTGTAAAAGCAATCACAAATTCATTCCACATTCCACTCTCTCCTACTGTTTTTTGTTTTTTTGTTTTTTTGTTTTTTTTTTCCCTTGAGGGAACAATATTACAAACTCAGGTCACACATCAGCTTGCAGATAATTCACTTGTGGTAATTTTATAGTCCTTAGTGGGAGCAATAGAGGTTGGGCTATGATTAGGAGAGTGTTTCCTCCATGAGTAATTGGAGTGTTCCTGAGTCACTGTCTTTGAGAGGGCCAAGCAGAGAGGACGTTGTGTGAATAGAGAGCCAGACCTGGAAGCTGGCTCTTTATTGATGTTATTGTTTATTTCCATAGTTCCTAGTGGCATACCAGTAAGGCCAGGGAAGGACATCTAGGTATGAAATGAATTTTGTCAGTGGAATGAATGAAAATGAAAATCTTTGGGCTCATCTGCCCAGAAGCAGTGGGTGACTGAAAAGACTGCAACTCAGTTCACAGACTGGATAGTAACTAGAGGGGAATCTCTTTGTGAGAAAGTGCCTATTGTCACGACCCTGATCCTGTAATGACTCCTTTCCTGTAAAGCTGGGTATGTCCAAGTTGAAAAATACCCCTAACATAAATCATGCCTCTTCCAGCATCTGACAGTCACTGTCTCAAACTCAATTATCCATCAGGCATGAGGAAAACTGACATCATCACAGCTTCCAATATGTTTAATGAATAAAGCACGATGGGAAGAATGCCTTCCTCTGCTTAACTTCTGCTACTCAGTGTTCATCAATGGACCTCATGGCTGCTAAAATAAGTAGGGCAAGAAAATTTCTTTTGAGCTGGGCTAAACAGATATACTTGATTTATTTTTAAAGATTGAATCAATTTTATCCCAGAGCTATACAGATAAAATTTTGGAGGTAAAGAAAATGAAACAGGTAGTGGAGGATGTGAAGAACACTCACTCAGAAAGCTGCTGTATTGCCTGGACAAGGGTTCTTCCTCTTGAAAAGCTGTTTTTTCATTAATTGCTGTTATATGCTTATATGCATATGTTCATACATACATATTTTTAAAAGAACCATCTCAATCCATATGTTGCTTTTATATTCATCTTCAGAGCTAATCATTTGGGATTGAATAAATTTGTGTGCTTTTCCCTGAAAAATACTATTTTTTTCACTCTCAGCCTTCTTAAAATATGAGATTTTTTTAATTGCCCCTAATTGTGAGCAGCATTGGGTATTGCTTTTAAAATTATCAGCTTTCCTAGGATGTGACTTTTATTTACATTTGTTGAACATATTCCTTTTCTTCCTCTTTTATTGGAAATAGATTTTTCTCATATAATATATTCTAATTACAGTTTCTCCTGCCTCTATTCCTCCACGTTCTTCCCATATTTTCTTCAACATAAATCCACCCTCTTTCTGTCTCTCTTTAAAAAACAAGCAAGCCTCTGGGAGAATATAATAAAATATAGGATAATATAACATATAATAAGATGAAACTTATTATAACACATCTGAATTGGACAAAACAAGCAAATGGAAGAAAAAGAGCCCAAGAGGAGGCACTGCAAACAGAGACCCAGTAGTTTGCACACTCAAGAATCTCATGAAAATAGAGAACTGCCACCATAATATATGTGCTGAGGACCTGCAGTGTAAAAGAGAGAATAATACATATTATGCTATATAATATATTAATTATATTACAATTTATTTGTAATTATATATTCTATAAAAATAATAACATGTATAAAAACAAAGGGCTCATAAATGAGACAAAGAACTTCCAAGTCAGATATTTAAATGGCCACACCAGCTTGATACTTAGGTCATTTGATTAAAATATCCTTTTCTATCCTTTTACCCCTGAGCTAATGTCTACCCTTGATATTAAGGTGTATTTCTTGGATGCAGTAGGAGGATGAATACTGTTCTTACATCTGTTTGGTTAGTCTGTGTCTTTCTATTGGGGAATCGGGACGATTGATGTTGAGAGATGTCCATAAGCAGTGTTTGTTTATTCTTGCTATTTTGCTTTTGTGACTCATGTGTAAGCATTTGTGCACATGTGCTTGTGTGTGTGTGTGTGTGTGTTTCTTTTTTTCTTTCTCTTTTGATTGGCTGGTCTGAGATTATTTTTGATGTTTTCTTGTGTGTAACTAAACTTTTAGGATATAATTTTCCTTCTAGTGCCTTCTGAAGAACTGGATTTGTAGATAACTATTGCTTAAACTTTGTTTTATCATAGTTGTTTTATTTTCTCTATCTATGGTAATTAAAAATTTTGCTAAATAGAGTAGTCTGGGCTGTCATATGTGGTCCCTTAGAGTCTATAGAACACCTGTCCAGCTACTTCTGATTATTAGAGCCTTCACTGAGAAGACAGATGTCATTCTAATAGGTCTGGCTTTTTATGTTACTTGGAATTTTTCCTTCACAGCTTTTAAATTTTTTTCTTTGTTCTATAATTTAATGTTTTGATTATTATGCTCCGAGGGTACTTTCTTTTCTAGTCCAGTCTATTTGGTTTTCTATATCCTTCTTGTATCTTGATTTTTTATTTTTTAGGCTAGAAAAATTTTCTTCTATGATTTTGTTGAAAATATTTTTTGTGCCTTTGATCTGGGTTTCTTCTCTTTCCTCTACTACTATTATTCTCAGGTTTGGTCTTTCCATGTGTCCAAGATTTCCTGGGTGTTTTACGCTAGAAATTTTTTGGTTTAACATCATTGTTACCAACTTATTTATTTTTTCTATTGTTTTGGATGCCCTAGATTCTCTCTTCCATCTCTTGAGTTCTGTTGGTGAGACTTACTTCTGAGGTTCCTTTGAGTTCCTAAAATTTTCATTTCTAGATTTCCCTCAGTTTGTGTTTTTTCTTTTTCTGATTCTAATTCCACTTTCAGGTCTTCAGCTGCTTTGCTCATTCCCTTCCTGTTTGTGTGTTTCATAGACTTCTTTAAGGGTTTTATTCATTTTTTTTTTCTTTAAGGACATCTATCCTAAACAAAAAGGCTGTTTTAAGGTCTTTGTCTTGGGTTTAAGTTATGCTGAAATACTCAGGTATTATGATTGTAGTATTGTTGGATCTAATAGCAACATATTATCCTGGCTGTTATTGTGTTCTTACACTGTAGTCTAGGCATCTGTATTTGGGAAGATTATAATTCTAGGTGCTGATATGTGGTTTACCTTTTTGGGTGTTACAGTGTATTCTAACTGGGTATCCCTTGGGAAAGGGAGTAAGAAGACACAGACTCTGAGAGTCAGGTGAGAAGCAGACACAGACTCATTTTAAACAAATGGCAGGCCTACAGACATTGTTCCTTCTCATCCCATCCTTAAAGATAGAATTCCCAATACCAATTGGTGCTTAACATGGGGCAAACATATATACTCCCTCCCAATTTCTCATTGAAAGCTGGAGAATCTCCTAGCTGTGTTGTCTCTCTCACATTGGCCTCTAATATATCAATGATCATGCACCACCAATCACCAGGTGCAGCTGCAGACTCCAAGCTGGCTCAGCAAGAAGTGGCTAGTGCCCATGCCTAGGCACATTAGGCTACTCTGGTTTCAAGCTAGCTGGCTGATTTCCCCTACAGGATGGATGTTTTGGTCCTTGGTTCTATTTTCTCTTTTTCTTTGAAGAATGTGGTGGCTTTGTCTGGCAGGGAATTCTTCTGAAATCATGATAGGTAAGGCCCCTGGGGATTTTGTGTAAACTGTGTTTCCAGGTATTGGGAGCTAACACTTGGCAATGTGGATTGGCTGAGTGGTGGGGCTGCAAGGTCCACAAAAGAAATTAAAGCAGGACTTTCCATTAGAATCTGCTTAATACTCTAAGGTTTGGGCTAGAGAGTGAGGAGAGGCTACAAGTAGTCTGTTACAGAGCTGGGGAGGAGCCTGGGTGGTTGCATATGTGGGAGGGAAAGGGAAAGTGAACATCTGAAGTTGGTTGACAGGATTGGCTGGTGTGTTTCCAGGAAGTGCCTGCTGGAGTTGGCTGTCTAACTTGGTGAATGGGGAGAAATGTTGGAGAAGAATTCATTATGTAGCCCATGAATCTCATATTCACAGGTATTTTCCTGCTTTAGCTTCTAAAGTGCTAGATTATAGGTGTGAGCCACCACTAATAGTCCAGATCTACTTATTTCGGACTGCTGATCTAGTTCTCAGGGCTAGCCAGGCCAGAAACTTCTTACTACAAATGGAGTTCCAGTGTGGGTCAAATACACCCACATAAAGCCTGAGAAAGCATAAAAAGCACAGAAACAAAGCCAAAAGCTGCTTCAGAGTTATGTCTCTGAAGTGGGTTATAGTATAAAGACTGCCTGGCATGTAGGTTTGAATTACAAGATGGTGGGTTTGTTGCATGCAGCCTGAGCGGCAACATGTTTTCCCAACATCTCACAGAAGCATAGGTACAAGCAAGAGCTGCTTATGACAAATTTAAGGTTACTGCTCTTACAGACAAAAAGGGAACAGAGTCAAAGACTGCTTCTTAGTAGCAATATTTTCATGAGTCATCTGTTTGTTTGCTGAAGGTACAACTTTTTAAAGAGAGATTTCTAACTCAGTTTTAGCTGTAAAAAATGTGTTGCTCTTTTAAGAGGCCCCTCCTGTCAAATGCTTAAATGGAGTACATGAAAAGTGGACAGTGGTGCCCCAGTTGCTGGCAACGTGGACCCTAAAATTTCTCAGAGTTGAGATGGTAAATGTGGCTCCTGCTAGTATCTCTGCTAAAAAGCCAGACTCTTTATGAAACTGGACTAGAAGTTGGGTAGAGCTATAACTAAGCCTTTAATCCTAGCCATACTTTGGCAAATTAAAGGTTTAGTCAGAAACAGAAAAAGAGATACAGTAATGACAAATTTTTTAAAAAGCTTTTAAATGGTTTATATGTTTAAAAATACAGGTTGAGGGAGAAAAGAATAAATATAAAGGATAGAGAAGGCCTTAAAAATAAATAGAGTAAAAAAAATAAGCCATGTAAAAATGGAAATTAGAAAGGGTGTCTGGGTACTATATGTTATTGTCCTATCTTTAAGGTTTTTTACTGCAAAGGAAATAATAAGAGCTGCTAAAAGACTCTTGATTATAAATGCTACTGGATTAATCCAAGAGTTGACTTTAAAATTGAAATCAAAAGATATGCTACTTTGGAAAAGAGATTTTTGTTTTATTTCCATAGAAAATGAGAGGTAGTGGATTTATTCCTGGATAAAGAAAATAAGGTTTGATCCGGGAAGACCCCTTGAAAAATATCTGATGGGAAGAGCTGGCCACATAGCTTTAAGGTTACTAATTAAGATGATACCAGCTCAGGACTCCCATAAGATTGCCAATGCACCCAATCATCAGGAAGTAGTTTATGGAAAGCTATGCCTAAATTCCCAAAATATTATTTATTTATAAGTGTTTGTTTTCATTAGAAATGATTAATGGTAATAATTAATTTCTTTTTATGGAAAAGGGGAATATAATATAGAAATGATAAAAATATAGATTATTGGATCTACTTTAATTAAAAAACAACTATTAATTTCAAAATACTTTACATTGGTATAGATTTTGGTTTATTGATGCAAATTTTTAAGGTCAATTTTGTTATACAGTATGTATATTTCTACTCTTGTTTAAGGTATTATGTTCATGTAGCTCTTTTAAAATTTTAATGTATAATTAAGAAGTATAAATTAATAGTCATCTATGATAACCAAACTTATAGTCATGTTAGTTAGATTTTTTTATGTATAACAAAGATATATTTCAATCAGATAGGTAATATTCTAACACTTCAAAGACCTCCAGAATATAGCATTAAAAATATTTTGAGAACCTAGACTTTCCTGGACAGTCAGACATGTCTGCTCCTGGCAGCAACAAACTAATTCAAAAGAATGATGGGCATAAAAAAAAAAAACTCCATATAGAGTTTACTTTCTTTAAGCCAAAAAGTAGCCACTGGACAAGAACCTGTTCTTGCCTCAACTGCCTGACAGTATGCTATATAAACTGGACAAGCAGACCTATAGTAACTTTGGCAGAACAAGTCGAGATGGTTCTTCAGGTTTCTGCTTTGCAGAAAAATCTGCCAGACATTCTTTAGGACATGAGGAGAAGTGACTGATAAATTATGCTGAAATGGGCAAAGCAGTAGTTCAGATTTTTTGCTTCACTGAAAAGTCTGTCAGAGAATCTAAAGATAGATTTAGGCTAAAGATGAATGTTCCAACATTACAAAGGAACTTTGGGTGACTATCTAGGTAGCCAGACATCTGTCATTTCTGGAACCTGGAGGTTGCTTGTAATGTCCTTCCTTATTCAGATAACATATCCTTCTGTGGTGTTGATGAAGCTTAAGACTATGTAATTATAAGTATAGTTTTCCTTAGTTATAATAAAAAGTAAATTATATGTGAAACTTTGGACTCACACAGATAAGATAGATGATAGAATATTTTCTTTAATTTTGCTAAATAAAAATAGACTAAATATTGTAACTGTAATTCTTTCTTGATCACTGTTTTATTATATGTAATTTTGCTTTGTTGAAATTGAAACCTTCCCTTTTGATTATATAGAAAGGGGGAAGTGATATGAGATGTCTTTCTGTATGCTGTAAATTATCATTGGATAATAAAGGAACAGTTTTGGCATATGTCAAGGCATCTTAGAAGTAGGTGGGAAATTGAGCATAGATAAAGGAGTAGGAGGGTGGAGTCAGACAGAGATTCTGTGAGCTGCTGCTGAAACAGCAAGATATAAAAGAACTCAAGTAAGCCACTAGCCATTTGGCAATACACAGATTAATGGAAATGGGTTAAGATGCAAGAACTAGCTAGCAAAATGCCTGAGCCATAGGTCAAACAGGATGTAATTAATATAAGACTTTGTATGATTAATTGAGACCAAGCATCTGAGGGTGGTTTATTTGGGACTTCTGGTCCAGATCTTGGGGCTAGCCAGGCCAGAAACTTCTTACTACATCTACTTTTGTTGACAATAAATTCCATAACTTCATTGGTATGAAGTAGGATTTTTCCTGTTTTGCAATAAACCCAAGCAGAAAATCTTTCAGAATGATGGAGGACACCTCTCCCATAGTTCAGTGTTGTGGAGGAGAAAAACACTTGTGAACCAAGAGTCTGTCTTAGAGTGGGGATAAGATGTTCCTGGATTGCTTAGCAATTTGTAGTAAAATTCTGTGCCTTTGGAAGGTAGGTAAGCTCTATTACTTTCCATATCTCTTCCTGGTCTCACATACTTATGAACTCTCTAGTCCTTGGCAAACTGTCCCAGGCAGTCCCTTTTTGCAGTGTATACAGATGAGGTATAAGCCTTGATTTCTTCTCTTCTGTTATACTATTTGGAAGCTGCTCCTCTGTTACTGTTCAGCTTTCAAAAGCTTGGGCCTGGAATTTCTGAGTCAAGTTTTTGATTGTGCTACAGAAGCTATAGAACCTCCCTTGCTCCAAAGGACCTGCCTGAGCTGCTGCTGTGAGTCTGGGGCCTCTTTAAGGTTCCTGCAGATTAAGTTGATTTACAGAGTAATCTGGAGAAATCAGAGAAATAAGTATTTGCTATTCTGGTTTGTAGCACATGAGAAAAAATAAGACAACATTGTGCAAAAAATGGAGGCAATAATCACAGCACCACATAGGAGTGCTTTAAGGAGTAAATAATTTCACTAGAAAGATGCTTCAAACAGGGACTATTACAGAGCTGGAGTGCCTGTCACCTTCATTTTAGTTTGCATGTTGTCATCACTGAGGAGGATCTTTAGAATGTAGGGAAAACTCATTTGAAAGGTAAAATATAGTCATTCAGAAGCAGTGAAGTAAATATCTGTCCAAGGAAATCTAACTTTGAAATAAGGGACACTTTCCTTAATAACTAAACCACAAGACTAAAATGTACACTCTCCTATTCTTGTAGAGTGCAGAGCTATGTCTAAATGCAAAGATCTTGAGATTCAGCTTCATGTATGAGAGGCTTCTGCCACCAGAGGGAGCTGAGAAGGGTCACTGAAAACACATCTCAAAGTAGTTTAAACTATTGAAACCTAATTGCTCATGCAACTGGACACTTGTCTAGAGGACCATACACTGACCATTCAGTTTAATTTGGCCCAGTCGGTTTAAAAAGATCACGGATGTATTCTGCTTTCCCAGACTGGCACCGAGAGGAACGGTTTGCTTAATTCCCCTGGCAGAGAGCAGAGATTACAAAAGCAAAGACAAAGGTTGTAGTAGCCAATGTCTGATCTAGCAAATCATGCCACCCAAATCTATGTGTTTAAGAATTCAGCATCTATGGAAAAGAGACATCGGGGCTTAATATAGATTTAAGGAGTTGGAAAAGAAAGGTCTTAGAAACCAGTGAGAAGCTAGACAGCCCTTCCAGCCCTACAGTGCAGGCTGCTGATTGGCTGGTTGCAGTACTACAGATTTCCTGAGCTCATAGAAGCTGTGGGATGGTGGTGTTTAGAGAACCAGCAAGGGATCTCCAGAGTTGTTTCAGGATAGGCTTTTCTTTCTGGATGGTGTATAAGAATATGTCTAGGTAAAGATGGTGAGTACAGTTAGTTCTTCCGAGAGTCTTCAGTAGTTTGTTTAGACTATCTTTCTTACTGCTTCTAGCCCAGTGCACACTCAAGGCTATCTTGTGACCTCTTCGGGTGCCTGAACCACATGATACACACACACACAAACAAAAATAAATTTAAATAACCTGTGTTTTTTTTTTCTAACCATCGATAGTGTTCCCTAGGCATGATAGGAAAAATATATCCACGAAATCTCAATAATATGGTTGTCTGAACAAGACCAGTATAAGTGCAACAACAATAGACATGCCAGCCTGGGCAGGGAAATTCTACCTGAAAATTCTACCCTTAGATGAAGAGCTGCAGAAAGGGGCAAAGTCCTGTATAAAATGTTCAACTCTAAGTGGATAGTCCTGGACACATGTTTAATGCAAACAACACTTCATGGGCTCAGTAAAATATGTTTCCATGCCTGTGCACATATATGTATGTACATGTAATAATAATCGGAGAAGAAATCATAAATTTGGGAGGAGGACATGAGAGAAGTTGTGAGGGTAATGGCCATGGTGGGAATAATGCACATACATTATATGTTTATACAAGGCTCAAAAAAAAAAAAAAAACCTCTAAAATTTAAACTTTTGAATTACCTAATAGTTTACTGTATGTAGAACCCAATTATCTTAATTCTGCGTTTATTTTTGTTTTTATCATTATTTTTTTTCTGGCTAGTTATTTTTAAGACTCCAAGTGTTTAGACAAAAAGCAACTGAAAGTTGTAATGGGGCGCCATCTACTGAGAAAGTAGAGAAATAGCTTAAAAAAAAAAACAAAACAAACAAAAAACAGGATAGAGTTTCATTGCATGGGGAAAAGAGCTTTACCCTGAAGTAGAAGAAAATAAGTGAAGGGATGGATGAATTTGGTTAGTACCGGAATTATTAGTTGAACTCTAGCATGCAACATTTATGTGATGTTTTCTCTTTTTTTTCTGTCTGCATCTTCCCCGCAAACTTTTAAAATAATTTCTAGCATGGGCTTCTGTTGTGCTTTGTTTCCTGTGTGCAGCATTCTGTCAGATATTAGACATCTAGAGAAACCATCAGTATTTACTTGAAATCCTGAAACTTTAAAATTGTTAAGACTTTTGCATTGTCCCAGTACAGATAAGAAGCGAGGACTCAGTGAGAAGGACCTCACCCATGCTCTCGTAGCACTGAGCTAAGGCTGAGCCCGTGTCTCTTCTGTAACTGGGATCCTTAGTTAGATCAGTGGCCCTTTGAGTGACTGTGACATGAGGGCTGCTGGGAAGTGGGCATCTCTTGGCTGGGACTTAGAGAGTTTTGTGATTGGCGCTGCCCTTCTGTTAGGCTCCTGTGTTGTTCCCTTATTTGTGCTGTGGACCCACATAGACACTTTCACAGAGACAGGCACTTCTGAATAGCTCTGTGACCCTGGTCAGTTCAAAGATGGCTCGCATAGTTGCTGCTTTAGGTCTAGTCCTAATGGAAAGAGGCAATACGAAGTTACTATGGCTTTACTGAAGTGGCAACATCCCTGGAGTACCCTTAACCCTAGTGAGGCACTCTTGATTCCAGACTTCCAAGAGAAGAGGTAAAATTATTTGTTCAAATTTGACGGAATAGGAGGAACAATAAAGGATAGTTATAATGAGGCTGTCTTATAGAGAGCTCTCTATAAGACACATCTGCTTAGACTCCAGTCCAAAAAAGGCCATATGTCCTGTTACAATTCTGAGAGAGTTTGCATATGATTAGTGAAGACCACATCTAGAGATAAAATTTCATGTATAATTAATAAAGAAAGGCTTCCCTGGGAAGAAGAAGGAAAAGGAGGGAGAGAGGGAGGAGAGCAGGGAATGAGGGAGGAAAATAAGAAAGAAACTGAAAAAAAATAAGAGAAGAAATTAGGTTCTGTGTATTGAAAATTAGTAAGCTTGATGGAGATATTGGGTCCTATGACAGAAAGATAATAACCCTTAATCTTGGGGAAGCAATGACATTCATTTGTTCTGGAAAATACTGAGGGTTTACTCCATGACTGCTGCCATGGTGACTTCTAGAAACATTAACAGAATCATTTCCTCAAAGGTGGCAAATAGGCAGGGATTGGCCACACACAGGTGATTACAAAGCCCTAGAAGCCTCAGATAAGCAGGTGCATGGGTACAGATAAGGAACCCCAGGGATGCACATGAATCAGATAAGTGAGATCAGGAGAGGAGGTACCTCAGGTATAAATATCATTTCTATTCTTTAAAGAAGTGTTTAAAATTAGCTTTCTACTAAAACTTAGGTTGAACTATACGTGCTATGATGTTGCCATTTCTGAATGCCACTGATGGGTGGGTGCCAGCAGCTTAACAGGATCCAGCCTCATGTGAAGTTTTAAAGCATGGTATCTAGAGTGACTATCACAATAGCAGGAGGTACCTGAGTTCATCCCTTCCTCTGGACCCCTCCAACCAAACGTGTACTGTAATTTCTTGATAGTCTATTTTAGTGATATCTGTTGAAATGTTGTGATGATGGGGACTTGGCTGTCTTCTGGCACCACACTCTTATGTATTGCATTCTTCTATTTCATAGAATTGTTACTATTTCTGGAGAATCTCTCTTCATATTTAGCTCATTGATGTTGGGAGGGAACTCCTAAGTAACCCTCTCTCTCTCTCTCTCTCTCTCTCTCTCTCTCTCTCTCTCTCTCTCTGCTCTGCTCTCTCTCTCTCTGGATAAAGCTCAGCTAAACATTACAGTGCATTCTCTACTGCTTGGTTCATTTATTCCATTGATTTTCCTTAGGGTCAGGATAGCTTGATCTGGTTGACATTGTGAGTGTAACAGCCCCTTCTCTGTCTACTTTTTCTGAAATTTCTCTGAAAACAAAGGGCAAGCTTGCTTTTCTTCCACATCCCAGACTTGTCTTGTCATTTTTTAAAACTTTCTTATACTTTAACCTTCAACATATGAGCCATAATTTAATTCCTTTGGTTCTTCATTGCCTATCTCACCTCCCTTTCATCTGGATCTTGAATTCCAGACTCCCAAACACAAGTTCCAAGTCACTCACTGCTCCTTGGTGAAATAATCCACCAACCCTAAATCGAGAGGGTTTTCTGGAGCAGAGGATGGGCTGCACAGCCCATGTCCATGAGCTTATGGAGAGGATTTTACTCTTCCTTTAGGAAGTCTGAAACAATGTTTTTAATTAGCTTCTTCCCCTTAGATGTTCATCTTTAGAAGTAATTGATACCTCTAATTTTCGATCCTTCCTGAAGAACAAAAAAAATGCTTTTATTTAAATAATTTATTTTTATTTATCTGAATGTGTGTGCATGACATTTGTGTGGCCAGCACCCAGAGGCCAGAAGAGGGCATTGGCTCCCCAGGAGCTGCCAATGTAGGTGATGTGAACTGAACTCTAGTTTTCTAGAAGAGAAGCAAGTGCTCTAGAAGGGCAATCTCTCCAGACCCTCAACTATTCATAGTATGTTATTATGCAGCTGTCATCACAACTAATTTTAGAAGATTTTGTTAACTCTAAAATAAATTTATACTCATTAGTAATCTGTCCATTTACTCAAGTACTAGGCAACCACTGATCTACTTTTATGTGCATGGATTTGCCTAATCAAAGCATTTCCTATAAGTGAAATCTTGTCTTATGTCATTCTTATAATTGTTTTATCATTTACTATGAAGTATTAAAAGGTCATCTGTGTTGAACAGCGTATTTTTTCATTTTTATTCACCAATGATATTCTATTTGAATATATACTATTGGTACCTGGGTAGCTCTACTTGTAGTCCTTTGAGGAACTCTTGTGCATTTTATCAAAGTGACTGTACTGATGAATAGTCCCTTTAGCAGCAAGTGAGAGCTTCAATGCACAGCATCTTTCCTAGCATTTGCTGTGATCTGCCTTCTGAACATGAGCATCCTAGTGAGTGTAAGTGCCATCTCATTGTGGCTTCACTTGTATTTTTCTGGTAGATGACCATGTGAAGCATTCTTGATATGCTGCTTGATTATTTTAATTTCTTTTTGAGAGTTAGCTACTCAAATTATTTACTTGTTTTTAAATTAAGTCACTTGTCTGTGACTTATTAATGAATTCTAAGACTTAATTTTTTTTACTATTTTTGCTAGTTTTCGTCAGTATGTAATTCTAAATGGCTAACATTAAATCAAAGAATCCATACCTATAAAATTCATACATGACATAAAGTTATGAGGAAATTAAAAACTGTGTATGTACATATTTGCATGATTGCATTCCTATATTTTAGACTTGGAATAATGGTTGCATCAGTAAATTATAATAGATATGGGCTTGAGGGCACAAAATTAGAATTCTAGCACATAGAATGCTGAGGCAAGAGCATCATAAGTTTGAGGCCAGCCTAGGCTACACAGCAACACACTATCTCAAAAAAGATTGGTTTCAATAAGTATATATCAACAATAAACTCATTGTGAATACTCAGTCCAGAATCAGTTGTGGTCTGACACCATTTTCATTATGTAGCAGTCAGGGGAGAAGATAGGCAGACCACACCACAGAGGTATGTTGTGACGTTCTTCGTTCAACTCTTTAAAAAGTTACTATAAATTCCAAACATTTAGATGTAAATCCTCAACTGACAGGCAAAACTGAAACTTTTGATTTATACAAATAATAAGGTTTATTTTTTGAACTAATGATGCTTTCAGTAGATAATTTGTTTTATATAAGAACATACCTCTTCATGGTTGATATGAAAAAATACACTTTTATCACTGAGTGTAACTCAGACTTTAAGTGAGCCTGAGTTGGGTTCCTCAGATTTCATAGGAAGTCATTAACACCATATTCTACTGTGGAATTTGACTTAGAATGCATCACAGTAAGGCCCTCATAGAACTGATTTCACTGAGTTAAACTTTGGCATGAAGGTACCAAATTATACTAAAGACTGCTCTGGAAGGCATGCCTAAAATATTTTAGTTTGCAGCATTTGTTCTTTGAGTTGGCACCATTCACCTGCCTCCTCTTTCTTCCTTCCTTCCTCTCTCACCTTTCTTTTTTTTTTTGGTACAGGGTTTTGCTATATAGCTTAGGCTAGCCTAGAGTGATCTATGTAGCCCAAGATGTCCTCAAACTGTTTATCCTTCTATATAAGCATCACAAGTGTTGGAATTACTAGTTAGTGCCATTATGTTCTGCACACTATTTATCCTAGCAATTTTCCCAGAAGACAACAATTTTCCTATGCAAGTTTCTATAGAAGGTGGTTCTGGTGACAGACCAGAAAAGTAGAAAAGTGAGGAGAAGGCTTGGTGTATTTTGAGAAATGATGGTTATCTCAGTTTACCTGGAGAGAAGCATAAAACCATGTTTGGAAAACAGAAGAGAACTAAACTGTGCAATGTAAGAGAATGAATGTTTTGTGATGACAAATCTTTATTCATAGAGATATTTTGAGTATTTACTATATAACAGGGTACAGCAGGACAAATGACATGGACAAATATATTTTTACCTTATATGAATATTATAGTAAAAAGTCATCCTAGATTTTCAATTGCGCTGAGCCAGTGAAGAAACATCTATTATGCTGGCAGTTAGCAGCAACATTCAAGGCTGATACTGATTGTAGAAATCTGTCTGTAGGATTCTTCCTCTTTCTTAAGCAGAAGAGGGCTTGATCTGACTTGTCCTACAGGTGACTGTTAGATCAGTGTTTCTTTATTGTTTAATAATGCTTCAGATCCAGCTGAATAAAATTTGTTCTCTGAAGGAATTGTAAATTGTATTTCATCTCAGAAATGCATTTGTTTTTGAGTGAGTGCAGTAAGTCTGTAAGGATGCTGACATCAAGGTCAGCAATGCCTCTGACTATGAGGTAAACAGCCATCACCAGGTACTACATGTGACTCTCCTGGAGTGGATTTTCTGTTTTGGGGTAACCTTTAGTTTTTAACTATGCATATGTGCTCAACTATTATACCTACACACCAATTAATACCTGTATTTTTATTATGCAGGTCTTAGTAAAAATTAGTTTTATGAAAAATACAAAATATAACTGAACATTTCCTTAAGGCTGAGTAGAGGATTTGATAGGTGGGCTTGGAAAATTAGAAGAAATTATAGTATACTCTTCATGCAGCCATGTGATTATGTGACTGAAGTTGAGTAGAGAAAGACCTGCACCTTGAAAGGTCATCCAGCACTGTGTTACCTAGCATAGTGTATTAGGTTTTCATTGATGTGACAAAGGTTTGCCTGAGATAAACAACATAACACAGGAAAGATTTCTGTGGCTAATGGATTTATAGAACTTAGTCCATTACTATTGGATCTAATGCTTTGGGTCTTTGAGGATGTTGAATGTCACAGAAGAAGTATGTGGTGGAAGAAAACTGCTTATTTCATAGGGAGCCAAGAGCTAGGGGAGTAAAGAGATAAAAAAACAATCCAGATTTTAAGAGCAGGACCTGAAGAACCTGCTTCTTTAAATAAGACCCAGGCATGCAAAGTCTCCACTGCCTTCCAGGAGCACTTCCAGTAGAAGACAAAATCTTAAGCACACAAGCCTTTGGGGAATATTCCTGATTTAAACTATAACACTTGGTACCTCCTTTAAAGCATTTCCTCCTGTTTCTTTAACAGTCTATTCTTGGTGCTCCTTATACCTGTGTTCCAAAGGATGGAGACTACAATACCTTCCTCAACTGGCCCTAAGTAAACCATGGTTTTTCTTCCCCTTCAAGCTCCTTCTTTTTAGCAGAAACTTCTGCTTTCCTTCCAACTCTGGCCATGTGGTATAATTGATGACTAGGGTCCCATTCACATGTCCCTGAATTCTGGGTCATAGGGATGGGCTTAGAGACAATCCATGAGCTCTTTCTTGTGAATTGGAATTGTTTTTCATATATGACTGTGTGGTTAGAGTGTCACTGTCAGATGAAGTGGTTGCCAGCCTGTGGAGAGCAGTGGTCTAGACAGGGAGAGCCAGGGATGTCTTCCTGAGGACAGAACTACCCTTGAGTTGCTCCTGCTGATAGGCTCATCCATTGATTCCATGAGCCACTCTTGAAACCCACAACAAACTCACTTTATTGTTTTAATTTTGGAGTTTGGGTTCTTTCATTTACTGTTTGATAAAACAAACACCCCAAACTATTATTAGAAGTGAGACTAGAGACCAACAACTAGAGACCTCTAAGCCTCCAGGTCCACAGATGACTAAGAGGTGAGTGGGACCCTGACGCCCAGGCCAAGAGGAGACTCTGGTCTCAAAAGCCTGGCCTAGAAAAGAGCCCCTGGCACCCCAACCACTCCCAACTCTGCCCTAAATCAAAGAAAGCTAAGAGTGCCCCCTGAAGCCTAATACCCAGAAAAACACAACTAGAGGACTATCCTACAGGCTAAACCAGCTCAAACCATAATCTGCATCATCACACATTGACAACTGGAGACCCCAAAGCCTCCTGGTCCACATCAGACTAAGAGCGAACTAAAAGCTGACTAACAACAACCCCTGTAACAACTGGAGATACACAGTTCCTTGGGCTGCAACCAACTAAGAGCCAACTAATAGAAAAATCCTGCAGTTACTGGAGACACACAACCCCTGGGGCCACAGCAGAATAAGATCCAAACAAAAGCTGACTAAAAGTGAACCAAGGAAGCAATGGACATTCACCAGTGCAAGAATATATATAACAATATAAAGAACAACAAGACACCACCAGAAGAAGCTGATGGTCGTAAAATATTAAGACCTGAGCATAACTATAAAGAAGAAACCAAAGAAAATGACCTTAAAAACAAATTTATGAAGATAATAGAAGCTTTAAGGGAATATAAAAAACACCATAAAGAAATAGGAGAAAATACAAACAAAAAAATTGAAAGAGATTAACAAATCCCTGGGGGAAAAAAGTGAAAGAAACAGTCTGGAAATCAAAAATTGAAATAGAAGCAATTAAAGAAGGCACAGACTGAAGCAAAGCTGAAAAGAGAAAACTTAAAAAAACAAACCAAAAATACAGGTACAAGCATAACCAACAGAATGAAAGAGATGGAAGAGAGAATCTCTGCAGTGGAAGATTCAATAGTGGAAATAGATACATCAGGTAAAAAGAACACTAATATCAAAAAAGTCATAACATAAAACATCCAGGAAATCTGGGACACAATGAAAAGACCAAACCTGAGAATTGGAATCACAGAAGAAGAAGAAGAAGAAGAAGAAGAAGGAGAAGAAGAAGAAGAAGAAGAAGAAGAAGAAGAAGAAGAAGAAGACCAGATCAAAAGGCACAGAAAATATATTCAACAAAATCATAAAAGAAAACTTTTCCAACCTAGAGAAGGAAATGCCTATAAAGATATAAGAAGCTTACAGAACAACAACTAGACTAGACACCACCCCGCAAAAAGTCTGCTTGCCACATAATAATCAAGCCACTAAGCCTATAGGACAAAGAAAACATAAGAAGAGTTGCAAAGAAAAAAGATCAAATTACCTATAAAAGCAAACTCATCAGAATAACAATCAACTATTCCATAGAAACAATGAAAGCAAGAAGGTCATGGTTAGATGATATACAGACATTAAAAGAGCATGGCTGCCAAAGCAGACTACTATACCCAACAAAATATATCAATCACCATAGATGAAGTAAACAAGATATGTTACAAAAAAAAAAAAAAAAGATTTAAACAATGCCTGTCCAAAAATCCAGCCCAACAGAAAGCACTAAAGGGAAAACTACAACCTAAAGAAACTAGATACATCCATGAAACCATGAACAATCAATAATACCACAGAAGAAAAATCCAAAGAAGAAAAATACACACATGGCACCACCAAAAATAATAGGAAATAACAATCACTGGTCATTAATATCCCTTAATAGCAATGGACTCAATTTACTTATAAATAGACACGCCCTACCATGATGAATACAAAAACAGGAGTCATTCTTCTGCTATACACAAGAAACACACCTCATTTTCAAAGATAGACACAGGCTCAGGGAAAAAGTTGGCAAAAGACTTTCCAATCAAATTGGCCTAAGAAAAAGCTGGAATAGCCATACTTATATCTAACAAAATAGACTTCAAACAAAATTGATAGACCCCAGACTCAGGGTACGATCCTCGGGAAGGGGGGCCCCAAGAACCCAGACTCCAGGCCATTGATGTAAAATAACATGAGAGGTTTATTTCATCTGCAGACGGGCTACCTCCCTGCCTCGAGAAGCAAGAGAGTAGCAAGGGAGGGGCAATCCCATATCTCTTTTAAAGGCTAAGACCATAAAATCACCATAGCAACTGGGGCAACACATGATTGGTCACTTTAAAGGTCACATTATAATCGTAAGGTTGCTCACAGTGGTTATGGGGTTGCCTTAAGACCAGCTGGTCAGGGGGCTTTTACAACCGGGTGTTGGTCACCACTATTCAGCTTGGAACTTCTGGTATTTTAATCACAGGTTCGACCAGACCATTATGTCCTATCTGAGTTGATTACAGCTATCTGGGCTGGGTCACTCTGTTTCCTGGGACAGACTTTTCCTTGTTCTCATGGGGGGTGCTCTGCTGAATACCTGAACTGAATGCCTGGTCAAACCCTAGAACCCAGGGTCCTTCATAAATCATCAAAAGTGACCAAGACAGACATTACTTATCCCTCTCAGGAAAAGTCAACCAAGATGAAGTCTTAATCATGAATATTTATGCCCACAACACAAGGGCACTTACATATGTCAAAGAAACACTATTAAAGCTTAAACCCCACATCAAATATCACACTCTCATAGTGGGCAGACTTTAATATCTCACTTTCACCCTTGGATAGGTCAACCAGACAGAGACTCAACAGAGAAATAAGGGGTCTAACAGATGTTATGACACAAATGAACTTAATAGATATTTATAGAAGCTTCTACCCAGTCACAAAAGAATATACATATTTCTCAGCACCTCATGGAACTTTCTCATATTTATAGTTGTGAGCCAAGCCTTTAACAGCTGAGCTATTTCTCTAGCCTGAAACTTTCTCTAAAATTGAAAGCATACTTGGTAATAAAGCAAATATCAATAGATACAAAAAGTGGAAATAACCCCCTGTATTATATCAGACCACCATTGTCTAAAGTTATAATTCAGCAACAGCAAAAATCATAGAAAGTCTACAAACTCATGGAAACTGAACATCTTTACATTGAAGCACCTCTGGATCAAGGAAGAAGTTAAGAAAGAAATCAAAGACTTCCTAGAATTTAATGAAAATGAATCTACAACATACCCAAACTTATGGGACACAACAAAGGCAGTATTAAGAGGAAAATTCATAGCACTAGATGCCTATATGAAAAACCAAGAGAAATCTCGCACAAGAGACCTAACAGCACAGCTGAAAGCCTTAGAACAAATAGAAACAAACTCACCTAGAGGGAGTAGACAGCAGGAAATAATCAAACTTAGGGCTGAAATCACTACAATAGAAACACCGGGGACTAAAAATGGAAATTTTACCAAAAGCAATCTACAGATTCAATGTAATTCCCATCAAAATCCCAACACACTATTTTTACTGACCTTGAAAGAATGATACTCAGTTTTATTTGGAATAACAGGAAAGCCAAGATTGTCAAAACAATTTTGCTCAACAAAAGAACCTCAGGAGGCATCACCATCCCCAATTTGTACTGTAAAGCTGCAGTAATGAAAAACATCCTGGTACTGGCATAAAAACAGACTTGTGAATCAATGGAAGTGAATTGAAGACCTCAGCATTAACCCCACACACCTATGAACACCTGATTTTTGACAAAGAGGCCAAAAATATTTTAAAAGATGGTATCTTCAACAAATGGATGCCAAATGTGTGAATAGATCAAAGCCTATCACCCCGAACAAAACTCAAATCCAAGTGGATCAAAAACTTCAACATAAACCCAGCTACACTGAACTTGATAGAAAAGAAAGTGGGAAATACCCTCCAATGCATTGGCACAGATGACCACTTCCTAAACATAATACCAGTATCACAGACATGAAGAACAACAATCAATAAGTGGGACCTCCTGAAACTGAGAAGCTTCTGTAAAGCCAAGGACACAGTCAATAAGAGAAAATGATAGCCTACAGAATGGGAAAAGATTTTCATCAACCCTACAAGTGACAAAGGACTGATTCCTAAAATATATAAAGAACTCAAGAAACTAGAGCCCAAAACCCTAAATAACCTAATTAAAAAATGGGGTTTAAAAAGGGAGTTCATAGCAGAAGAATTACAAATGGCTGAAAGACACTTGAAAAATTGTTCAACATCTTTAGCCATCAGAGAAATGCAAATCAAAAGAACTTTGAGATACCACCTTACTCCTGTCAGAATGGATAAGATTAAAAACATAGAGGATGGGGCCTGGAGAGATGGCTCAGTTGTTAAGAGTACTGAGTGTTCTTCCAGAGGTCCTGAGTTCAATTCCCAGTAACCACATGGTGGTCACAACCATCTATAATAACATCTGGTACCCTCTTCCGTATACTGTATACATAATAAATAAAGAAATCTTTAAATATATATATATGTCATTTTTTAAAAAACACAGATGATAGCCTATGCTGGAGAGGATTTCGAATGAGGGGAGCACTCCTCCATTGTTGGTGGGAGTGTAAACTTGTACTGCCACTATGGAATGCAATATGGCAGTTCCTCAGAAAACTGGGAATCAATCTCCCAAAGGACCCAGCAATAGTATCATTGGGCATATACCCTAAAGATGCACATTCACACTTCAAAAGCATTAGCTCAACTATGTTCATAGCAGCATTATTCTTAATAATAAGAAACTGGGGAGGGGGGGCAGCTGGAGAGATGGCTCAGCAGTTAAGAGCACTGACTGGTCTTCTGTAGGATCTGACTTTGATTCCCAGCATCCACATGGCAATTAACAATTGTCTGTAATTCCAAGATCTGACATCCTTACACAGTTATACATGTAGGCAAAACACCAATTCGTATAAAAACAAAAATAAATAAATTAAAAAAGAATTTGGAGGCACCTCAACTGAAGAATGGATTAACAAGCTGTGGTACATCTACACAATGGAGTACTACTCAGCAGTTAAAAATAATGATATCCTAAAATTTGCAGGATCTGATGGAATTTATGAGAGAGACATCCAGGGAGTCCCCTAGGAAGAGAAGATAGAGAAGATCTTCTTAGTTGGGAGCACAAGTGGTTGAAACCAAGAAGAGGTGGGAATAAATCACAGGAGAATGAGATTGAGTGAGAGGACAGACAAGGAGGGAGAGAAAAAAAAGAGATAGGGATTTTAATAGAGGAATCCAATTTGGGGTTGGAAAAAGACTAGGTACTAGGGAAACCTCCAAGAGCTCATAGAATGTCCCGAGCTATGTCTCCAACCAATAGTGAAGGTGTTGCCTAGACAGGACTTCCCCTATAACCAAATGAATAGCCACCCTAAGTGCCACAAAAGAACTTACATCTAACAACGAATAGAAGTAGGGGCAGGCTTACATGGCTGAGCACTGGGCTGAGTCCCTGGTTTAACTGATAGCAGGGATGGAGATCCTATATGTGCAAAGGAATTTCAGGTTGTAGAAAACTTTATGGTTCTCAGATCTGTCGGCATTCTCCATTTTATAGATTTCTTCTTATTAACAAATACAGGAGAATTCCAAGGGCTGGTAGATTCTTCAGTATGTCCAGCACTTTGCTGATCCTGAACCAGCTGTTCTGGAGTTTGTCTCTAAAATTATAGATCATTGCCTACCCGGACAGGTTTTTCAGTTAACCATTTTAAGGGTAGGGCCATTGATGTCTCTGAGAGGTCAATGACTGTTATACCCTGTTTTTGTACAGAAAGAATTGTCAGCAATTGTGTTTTATGGTAACTCATATCCCCAGAAATATAAATTGGTTATTGTCTGCTTCTAGGATTAAAGAAATATTAATCTGGCTATTACATTTTTCTAACAAAACAAGAACCCATAGATTCATTGCTATATTAGCCATATATGACCTCAACTTTTCTTTTTTTATTTATTTTTACTTTGTTATTATGAACAAAATAGTCACACTTTCTATCCTTGTATATCCTTATTCAAGGTCCTTCCCCCTCACCACATCAGGTCATTCTCTCTTCTCCACAACTTCCCATCCCCTCTCTGGGCAGGTGGCTGGCAGTCCCAAGGTCCCACTGTCCCAATATTGCTTAGTTCAGCCTCCACTCCTGGCAGATCCAGTTTTCTCCCCTCAACCTCAAGACTGAGTCAGGTGTTCCTCTAGGGGGAGTGGGATCCAAGGAGTCAGTACAAGTTGCTTCTGATCCCAAGCTGTTCTGTGGTTGTGGCTTGCAGCTTGGGCATGCTTTGCTTTTTCCTTGTTTGTTTGTTTGTTTAGAGCCCACTAATGAGTGAGTACATCCCCTGCTTATCTTTCTGGGTTTGTGATATCTTGATCAGGAGGATATTCTCCAAATCCATCCATTTGCCTGCAAATTTTAGGATATCATTTTTCTTACTGCTGAGTAGTACTCCATTGTGTAAATGTACCACAGTTTGTTAATCCATTCTTCAGTTGAGGGACATCTAGGTTGTTTCCAGGTTCTTACTATTACAAATAACGCTGCTATGAACATAGTTGAGCTAATGCCTTTGGAGTGTGACAATGCATCTTTAGTGTAGTGGTATTGCTGGGTCTTTGGGGAGATTGTGTCTCAGTTTTCTGAGAAACTGCCATACTGCATTCCAAAGTGGCTGAACAAGCTTACACTCCCACCAACAATGGAGGAGTGTTCCCCTTGCTCTGCATCCTCTCCAGCATAGGCTGTCCTCTGTATCTTTTATCTTAGCCAATCTAACAGGTGTCAGATGGTATCTCAAAGTTGTTTTGATTTGCATTTCTCTGATGGCTAAAGATGATAAGCATTTTTTCAGGTGCCTTTTAGCCATTAGTAATTCTTCTGCTGAGAATTCCCTTTTTAGATCTGAACCCCATTTTTTTGATTGGGTTATTCAAGGTTTTGGGCTCTAGATTCTTGAGTTCTTTATAAATCTTAGAGATCAGTCCTCTATCACTTGTAGGGTTGGTGAAAATTTTTTCTCATTCTATAGGCTGTCATTTTTGCCCTATTGACAGAAGCTTCTTAGCTTCAGGAGATCCGACTTATTGATTGTTGATCTTAGTGTCTGTGTCACTGGTGTTATATTTAGGAAGTGGTCACCTGTGCCAATTTGTAGAAGTGTATTTCCCACTTTCTTTTCTATCAAGTTTAAAGTGGCTGGGTTTATGTTGAGGTCTTTGATCCACTTTGATTTGAGTTTTTCGTAGGGTAACAGGCTTCGATCTATTTCCATTTTTCTACACACTACCATCCAGCTATGCCAACACCATTTGTTAACTATACTATCTTTTTGCATTGAATATTTTGGGCCTCTTTGTCAAAGATGAGGTGTTCATAGGTTTTTGGGTTAATGTCTGGATGCTCAGTTCTATTCCATTGATTCACAAGTTTGTTTTTATGCCAGTACCAGGCTGTTTTTATTACTGTAGCTCTATAGTATAACTTGAAGTCTGAGATGGTGATGCCTCCTGAGGTTCTTTTATTGAGCAAAATTGTTTTGGCAATCCTGGCTTTCCTGTTATTCCAAATGAAATTGAGTATTGTTCTTTCAAGGTCCACAAAATATTGTGTTGGGATTTTGATGGGCAGTGCATTGAATCTGTAGATCGCTTTTGGTAGAATTGCCATTTTTACTACGTTGATCATACCTATCCAGGAACATTGGAGAGCTTTTCATTTTCTGATAGTCTCTTCAATTTTTTTTTAGTGATTTAAAATTTTTGTCAAATAGATCTGTTACTTCCTTGGTTATAGTTACTCCAAGGCATTTAATACTATTTGCAGCTATTATGAAGGGTAATGTTTCCCTTATTCCTTTTTCAGCTCTTCTATCTTTAGTGTATAGAAGGGCTACTGATTTCTTTGAGTTAATCTTGTATCCTACTACATTGCTGAAGGTGTTTATCAGTCGTAGAAGTTCCTTGGAAGAATTTTGTGGGTTAGGGTTAGGGTTAGTATGTTATGTATACAGTCATATTATGTTCAAATAGAGATAGTTTCATTTCTTTTCGAATTTGTATCCCCTTAATCTCCTTTTGTTCCCTTATTGCTTTACCTAAAACTTCAAGAACTATATTGAATAGATAAGGAGAGAGAGGACATCCTTGTCTAGTTCCTGATTTTAGTGGGATTGCTTTGAATTTTTCTCCATTAAGTTTGATGTTGGCTATCAGCTTCTTGTAAATAGCCTTTATCATATTTAGGTATTCTCCCTGTATTTCTGATCTCTCCAGGGCTTTAATTATAAAGGAGTGTTGGATTTTTCAAAGGCTTTTTCAGCATCTAAGGATATGATTATGTGGTTTTTGTTCCTTTAGTTTGTTTATAGGGTGGATAACGTTTATGGTTTTTCTTATGTTAAACCAGCCCTGCATTTCTGGGATGAAGCCTACATGGTTGTGGTGGATGATATTTTTTATATGTTGTTGTATATGGTTTGCTAAAATTTTGTTGAGAATTTTAGAATCAATATTCATGAGGGAAATTGGTCTGTAGTTCTCCTTCTCTGTTGTGTCTTTGAGTAGCTTGGATATTAGGGTAATTGTGGCCTCATAAAAGGAATTTGGCAATATTCCATCAGTTTCTACTATGTCAAATTGTTTGAGGAGTAATGGTAGTAATTCTTCTTTGAATGTCTGGTAGAATTTGGCACTGAAATCATCTGGACCAGGGCTTTTATTTTTGGGGAGACTTTTAATGACAGCTTCAATTTACTTGAGTGTTATAGGCCTGTTTAAGTAATTAATCTGATCTTCATTTAATCTTGGTAGATGGTACCTGTCCGAAAAGCTGTCCATTTCTTCTAGGTTTTCCATTTTTGTGGAATACCGATTTTCAAAGAATGATCTGATAATTCTCTGAATTTCCTGGGGGTCCATTATTATGTCCCCCTTTTCATTTCTGATTTTGTTGATTTGGACACTCTTCCTCTGTTTTTGATTAGTTTGGCTAAGGGCTTATCTATCTTGTTGACTTTCTCAAAGAACCAACTCTTAGATTCATTGATTCTTTGTATTGTTCTTTTTGTTTCAGTTGTTTTGATTTCAGCTCTGTGTTTGATTATTTCCTGCCATCTACTCCTTCTAGGTGAGTTTGCTTCTAATTGTTCTAAGGCTTTCAGGTGAGGTGTTAGGTCTCTAGTGTGGGATTTCTCTAGGTTTTTCATGTAGGCATCTGGTGCTATGAATTTTCCTCTTAAGACTGCTTTTATTGTGTCCCACAAGTTTGGGTATGTTGTGGATTCATTTTCATTAAATTCTAGGAAGACTTTGATTTCTTTCTTAATTTCTTCCTTGACCCAGAGATGGTTTAGCTGAGTGATGTTTAGTTTCCATGAGTTGGTAGGCTTTCTTTGATTTTTGATGTTGTTGAACTCTAACTTTAGGCTCTGGTGGTCCGATATGTTACAAGGGATTATTTTCATTTGTTTTTATCTGTTGATATTTGCTTTATGACCAATTATGTAGTCAATTTTGCAGAAAGTTCCATGAGGAGCTGAGAAATATGTATATTCCCTTGCATTTGGGTGGAAGTTTCTGTAGATATATATTAAATCCATTTGCATCATAACCTCTTTTAGACTCCTTATTTCTCTGTTGAGTCTCTGTCTGCTTGACCTATCCAGGGTTGAAAGTGGGGTATTGAAGTCTCCCACTATTAGGGTGTGAGAATTGATGTGGGATTTGAGCTTTAGCAGTGTTTCTTTTACATAGGTAGGTGCCCTTATATTAGGAACATAAATATTCAGGATTGAAATCTCTTCTTGACCATTTTTTCTTGTGATGAATAAGTAATGACCATCTTGGTCCCTTTTTATTGCTTTTAGCTTAAAGTCTACTTTGTTAGATATTAGGATGGCAACACCAGCTTGTTTCTTAGGACCATTTGACTGGAAAATCTTTTCCCAACCCTTTACTCTAAGCCTGTGTCTGTCTTTGTGGTTGAGGTGTGTTTCTTGTAGGCAACAAAAGGATGGCTTCTGTTGTTGTATCCATCTTGTTTGTGTGTGTCGTTTTATAAGAGAGTTGAGTCCATTGATATTAAGGGATATTAGTGACTACTGATTGAAACTTCCTGCTATTTTTGATGGTAACTTGTTTGTATTTTCTTTGTCTGGAGTATTCTTCTATAGGACCATTGATTGTTTGTGGTTTCATGGGTGTATCTGGGGTCCTTAGGTTGGAGTTTTCTCTCTAATACTTTCTGTAGCGCTAGATTGGTAGATAGATATTATTTCAGTCTGATTTTGTCATGAAATATCTTGTTTACTCCATGTATGGTGATTGATAGTTTTGCTGGGCATAGTATTTTAGTTTTCCAGCCATGCTCTTTTGCTTCTGTATAACTTCTGACCAAGCCCTTCTAGCTTTCATTGTTTCCATTGAATTGTCAGGTGTTATTCTGATGGGTCTGCCTTTATATGTAAGTTGGCCCTTTTCTTTTGCAGCTCTTAAAATTTTTTCTTTGTTCTGTATGTTTTGTGGCTTGATTATTTTGTGGTGTGCTGACTCTTTTTTGGGTTTATATGTATTTGGTGTTCTGTAAGCTTCTTGTATCTTTATAGGCATTTCCTTCTTCACGTTAGGAAAGTTTTCTCCTATGATTTTATTGAAAACATTATCTGTGCCTTTGAGCTGGTATTCTTCTCTTTCTTCTATTCCTATTATTCTCAAATTAGGTCTTTTCATGGTGTCCCAGATTTCCTGAACATTTTGTGTTATGGCCTTTTTGTCTTTAGTATTTTCTTTGGCTGATATATCTATTTGAGCTACTGAGTCTTCCACTTCAGAGATTCTATCTTCCTTCCATCTCTTGAACTCTGTTTGTTATGCTTGTATCTGTGGTTCAAGCTTTTCTCTTCAGGTTTTCTATTTCCATAATTGCCCCATTTTGTGACTTTTTTAATTGCTTGTATTTCAGTTTTTAGTTTCTGGCATGTTACTTTCATAGATTTGCTCATCTCTTCCAATTTTCTGGTTGTATTTTCTTCTATTTCTTTAAGGGCATTTTTCATATCTTGTTTGAGTGCTTCAAGGATCATCATAAAAGTGTTTTTGGTGTTGCTTCCTTCTGTTTCCTCTTCATTGCTCAGTTCAGGTCTTGTAGTTGTAGAACTGCCACTTTCTTCTGGAGTTGCCTTGTTGTTCTTTATATTATTATATACATTTTTGCACTGGCATCTGTCCATGGCTTCAGTGGTTCATGATTAGGTGGCTCCTGGTCAGTTGTGGCAAGGGGGTTGTTGTCTCCTGTAACCTCTGAGCAAGGGGTTTGCTCAATCTCTAACTTTGCTTTGGGCAGGGGTCTAAATTTCAAGTCCTCAGTTCTTCTCTGTTGAAGCAGTTGGAGGTGGGGTGGCCGTGCAAGTTCCCTTGTCTTAGCAGCAGCTGGTGGAACCCTGAGAGCCAAAGTTTATCTCTGTCTGCTGCGTCCTGGTCCCAGAACTGGTGCCCTCAACTTTTCACTCTGTTCTTCTGGCCCTATGTATTCAACCCATCTCATGCTTTGCTTTTTTACCAGAGATAGATTTTTAATCTCTAATATTTGAACATCTGTCTCCTGAATAGGACAATTTAGATGCCACTTCTAGTGTAATTGTAGTCACATTTGCTCTGGTGTCCAGAAAACCTTCAATTATAATGTTATTCATTCATACTTTTAGCTTTTTTTATTTTTCTTTTTTTTTTCTTTTTTTTCTCTCTTCTTTATTTTGTATTTATCAAAAAAAAACACAGTAAAAAGAATTTAAAATGTGGAAGAGTTAACAATAACTATACAGAGGATAAGAATGATAGGCATGGCTTATCAAGGGAAGAAATACAAATAAGATTGCTACACCTATATTTTCTTTGTGTTCATCTTTCCCTCTGAATTTTT
>PVIH01014109.1:0-55368 GCA_004025045.1 Sigmodon hispidus | reverse complement strand
CTTGAATATTTGTTCATTGTTTATTTCATTTTCTTTAGCTAATAAAGTTTCTTCCTGAGCCGTAATCAAGAAACAGAATGTCAGGAAAACAATTAGTTTGAGTGTTAACAACAAAAGACAGTTTATTGTTTGGCCAATTGTTAATCCCTAAGACACAAAATGTAATTTGCTTTTTAGCCATATTACAAATATGTTAGATGGTAATATAATTGAGAAAAGAACAAAAAGTCGACCTGTACCATTGAAATTAAATGCAAATATGTTCAAGTGAATGGAATATATGTCCATTCAGCTTTCCTTCTCTGTGCTTCTAACATTACAGGAAAAGCCGGATAAGTGGGAATTCAAGACAACTCATATGTTTCCTATTTTCTAGCACACTTAGCTCATTGCTGAGGCATGCTTCACAGAAAAATCAATTCATAATCAAAATGATTTACATGTAATTAAGAAAAATTAATTTTACTTAGTGTGGAAATATTCAATTGTCAGTATTTCTGACAAAGGTGGATTATTTTCAAGCTTTAGCACCACCATTTCCACATTGCAGTTCTGTACCAACACACTTAAATATTGTAGAAATTCTTTTATATCAGATTGGATGTTTATGATCTTACTACTCATTTCCATGGCTTTGTTTTGTAGTTAGTGTTTTTAACTGAAGAAAGAACTATTTTGTAGCTTTTTATTCAACAAGTCACTTAACATAATAACCCATGCTCTGAAATGTGTAATAAGCAATTTGAGTAAAGTTTAAAAATACAGAAAAATAAATATTTGATTAAATTGTATCTACTAATTTTTAGGTTTTATTATGAATAAAGTCATATTTTTATCCATGTATCCCTTGTTCAAACTCCCTTCCCCCATCTACTACTTTTATAATCAATATATTTCAAATGGAACTGAATTTTTTATTGTAAAAGTCACATGAACTAGGATGGTGGGATGTATGTCCTTCAATATTAACAAGGTAAGTCAGACATTAAGAACTACTTCTGATACATCAAATGTATGGCCTCTCAATATCAGAGAAGTACAATGCCAAAATGAAATACCTAATTCAGACAATTTTATTTGCAGCTGCTTCTCTTTGCCCTTGGTTGCTCTGCTCTCTGAATAAGTTTATCTCGTGTATTTGTATGCTTGTGGTATGTGTGTGTGTGTGTGTGTTTTCAAATACTTTGCTACTGCTGTAAATCCTATTAATCTCTAGTTAACATTATTTTGTAAATTGTAAATTAGACCAATAAGAAAAGAGACATGGCATGTTGATAAAAATTCAAATGCAATCCTTATTCAGCTAAAAAATAATGAGTCAGATTTACTTAGAATTTAATAGAGCTATGATCTTGTAAATAACTTCAGAGAAGACATTAACTCTTTGAAGTTCTTATCTTACTTCTAAATAACTTTACCTATAATTATCAGATTTATGTTAAGCACCATTTGTAATCAATAATCCCAGCATTAAAATGACAACAAAATGAGACACTATTAATGCATGTCTGCATCCCACATTGTCATCTGCACCATCATTAGCTCCTGGATTTGTTGCTTTTGTTATTACTACAACACACTGTTGGTGGGAGTGTAAGCTTGTTCAGCCACTCTGGAATGCAGTGTGGCAGTTTCTCAGAAAACTGGGTATAAATCTCTCTAAGGATCCAGCAATACCACTATTGGGCATATACCCTAAACATGCACATTCCCACTCCAAAGCTGATAGTTCAACTATGTCCATAGCAGCATTATTTGTTTTTTTTTCCTTTTTTTCTTTTTTAAACGTTTTATTATGAATAAAGTCACATTTTCTATCCATGTATATTCAAGGTCCCTTCCCCCTCCCAACCCCTCCAGACACTCTTCTCCACATCTCCCCATCTCCTCCCCAGCATGGGCAGGAGGTCCCAAGGTCCCAATATGGCTTAGTTCAGCATCCACTCCTGGCAGATCCATTTTCCTCACCCCAACATCGAGACTGAGTCAGGTGTTCCTCTAGAGGGAATGGGCTCCAAGGTGCCAGTCCAAAGTTTTTCAGATCCCAAGCTGCTCAGTGGTTGTGGTTTGCAGCTTGGACATGCTTTGCTTTTTGCTTTTTTGTTTAGAGTCCACTAATGAGTGAGTACATCCCCTGCTTATCTTTCTGGGTTTGAGATAACTCATTCAGGAGGATATTCTCCAAATCCATCCATTTGCCTTTGAATTTTAGGATATCATTTTTTCTTACTGCTGAGTAGTATTCCATTGTGTAGATGTACCACAGTTTGTTAATCCATTCTTCAGTTGAGGGTCATCTAGATTGTTTCCAGGTTCAGCAGTAAGAAAAAATGATATCCTAAAATTCACAGGCAAATGGATGGATTTGGAGAATATCATCCAGAGCGAGGTATCACAAATGCAGAAAGATAAGCAGGGGATGTAGTCACTCATTAGTGAGCAAAATCTATGTAAGAAAATATTTCTTTTAGCTCAGACTATAGGAGTGCAATTCAGTGTGGTGGAAAAGGCTTGGCAATGAAAAGAGTACTAGTTATGCCTGTAAGCTCAAAGGTTTTTTTTATGTTTCAAAGCAATCACTTGAGTATAAGCCACCTGTAAAATTTTTAGAAAAAAAAATTAAACTACACTTTCAATGTGCCACAATACAGTGGCACAGAGGAAATATTCCCATTATTTAAAAGAAATAGGAAAACAGTCAGGAAAGATTAGAACAAAACAAGATTATACTCAGCATGACAAATGCAAAGTTATGCAGCTCTGTGCTGCTTTCTGAAGCTTTTGGGGGCATCATCTGGCCTCTAACAGCTTTGAGTGGGTCATCTCCAGTTCAGCCACCTGCAATACAGGTAACACTTTTCTTGGCTGAGCTCCAAGCCTGTAGCTTTTCTCTGTGGACATTTTTATGGTCCTGGTATTCCCAACATCTTATAGTCACCATCAGCAACTGAGGTTTCACCTTTTCTCTTTTACTAAATTGCGTCTCAAGGCCTTCTTGTAGGAAACTTGAACCTGAAACACACTGAGTAGCTTCTGTGACTGGAGGCTTGTACTAAGGTTCCACAGTAGACTAGCTTCTACACTTGTGATAACCTCTGCTTCTTGGCAATGGCAGTTTACTAGAGAGCTCTTTTCAAGCAGGGAAGTTTTTCTCAGCACTATTGTCAGGTCATACATTTTATTTCCAATTGAATTTCCTTTTTCTGGTAAATGGGTTCTTGGACTCTGGACTTTCCTATTGTCCCTGTGCAAAATGTCAGGTTTCTTTTTAATTGTACTAATTTCTTTAATAATTGGAGCTGTTTTCTTCACCTTCTTTGCCTGAAAATTTAACTCTATTCTTTTCTCACCAAATTATACAACATGCTTTTGTCTTGCTTATTTTGCTATTTTTTCAATTATAAATTGGGATCAGATCACTAAGTGGCAATGACAGCACAGGGTGAATGCTATACTGTCTTAACATATAATCTACAGTGCAACTTAATTCATCCATTAGAATTCTGCTTCACTCAAATTTTGGTGATACAAAAAAAAAAAAAGAAAAAAAAAAGAAAAAAAAAAGAAAAAAGAAAGAAAGAAAGAAAAATTTTTCCCAGAAGGCAAGATGAATGATTTCTATATTAATTTTTTGGGAGGTAATCTTTTTTTCTTTTCTAAAAACTCCTGCTTCTCCACTTGCCTATTTCAAAGGTCATTAAGCTCTACTTAGAATATTCTAAGGCTTTTTTGCCCTCAGTTCCAAACTTTTCTGTATTTGTCCTACAAATCAGTTTTAAAGGCCTAGAAATCATAAAAATCAGGTTTATCAGAACAGCAGTATTACTATCCAACTTCAGTTTTTTGCATTAATTCATTAAACACCTGACAAAAGAATAGGTTTATTTAGCTCAAAGTATAAAGGTATAGTCCATTATACTGAAGAAGGGATTAATGTATGACAATAAAAATGGTTCTATATATGATGACAGGGACATGAGGCATGAATTGGTGGTCTTGCCTCCAGTCCATAAGCAGAGTAGGATGAATGATGTTGCTCAGCTATTTTTATCTTTGTTTTCCTTTTCATTCAATCTGGGGCCCCACCCACATTCAGGGTGAGTTATTTTTCTTCTCATTTAAACTTCTCTGTAAACAGCCTCACAGAAATATACATGGACATGTTTCCTAGGTTATGCCAAATCTAATGGGGTTGACCATGAAGATTAAACACCACAGTTTATAAATTAAAGTTGAAACTTATAGTCCAGACTGCTTCATCAGAATGAGACACAAGATTATATAGATATGTGCTGTGGAATATTCCTTTATTCTGTGTGAATATATGTCACTATTACTGGTTTAATAAAAACTAAACAGCCAATAGCTAGGCAAGATTCTTGAGGGATAAAGAATGCTGGGAAGAAGGTGGAATTGCCAGGAGATGCAGAGGAAACATGGCATGTAGGAGATGAGGTAACAAGGTATGAGTCACATGGCATCAAGTGAATTAATAGAAACTGATTGATTTAAGTTATAAGAGCTAGATAGAAACAAGTATAAGCTATTGGCTGAGCTTCCTCTGTGTGGTTATTTGTGAGCTGGTAGACTGAACAGAGAAAGGCTAGCAACATATGGCTCCTAGTGTCTGTGCGTATGTTTCCACAAAAGACCTGAGAAAGTTTTAAAAAGGTTCCAAACACACAAAAACAGAACCAAAGGTAGCTTCCTAGTCCTGCACTCTCTCATGCTGTGGGCCATGTTTCAGAGATGCATTATCCTGCTATAGCCTGCAGGCTTGAGCCAGCTTATCGTGAGCTAAGGTGTATGGTAGCTTAACATTTTGCTCATGCAGATATAAAAGGTTACAGATGGCTAGAAAAGCAGGTTCAGATGGGGACAAATCTTTAAACAGGATACAGGGTATTTAACAATATGTGTAGGCTTACAGAAAAAAGATATAAATGGTTATTAAAATAAATAAATAGTTTAAACATACTAGAGAAAAGTCTTTAAAGAGAGAGTAAAGTAATAAAAGAAGCCACATAGAGATGGAAAATACAGAGGAAGTCTGCTCTTGTGTTGCCTTTTAATTTTTTATTGCTGATGAACAAACAATAGCTGTTGAGAAACACTGGATTATGGAAACTGCAAAATTAAACCAACCTATATATTTTAGAAATATCTTAACTTCAAAATGGAAGTCAAAAACATGTTGCATTGGAGAAAATGATATACATTTGTTTCCATAGAAAACAAAAGGCTATAGATTTATTCAAAGTTAAAGAGGATCTTGCTACATTGGAGGAGATCTTAATTTTGTAGTCTCAGTGGTCATAGGTGAATTTCAGATCTATGGTGTCCCAGAAGTCATGCCTCTAGCTCAAGGTAATGGTACCTGCTCTCCACTTCATCTCCCTCTTTTTTGTAAATAAGGATTTTCTAAACTATATGTAATTGAAATAATTATCAGCTAATCTTAGGGAGAGGGAAAGAGCAAATAATACAAACAAAGGTCAAACTACAACCAACAAGAATAACAAACACAACACATATATTAAATATTAAATATCTAGAATATTAACAAGTAGCAAAATATAGAGCTTACTCTAAAACTGTCTATCTTGAATAATATGAATTTAGTATTTAAATATTCTTAGCTATTTGAGATGTTAGTATATGAGATGATCATAAATGTAACTACTTACCTTTGAAAGTTTATGTGTTTTTAGAGCAAGGAGACCAGACATCAATGAGAACAGGTGTCCCAGGTGATCCAGCATCTCATGATGCCTCTGTTGCAGTTTCTTGGAGTTCTACATCCAGAACAGCTTCAAGGGTGTTGACTGAGATGGTCTAGCCTTATATATATATGTATGTAAATCATATATATGTATCTTCTGGTATACTAGTCTTGTAAAAAATTCTTTGCATGAGAGTCTCTATACTAAAAGCTAAGGCACCTTTATGACTTTTCACTTATTGTATCACTCACCTTATATTTAAATAATCAATAGTCCTGACAAATTTAACTTTCAGTATTCCAATTGACAATTTCTCAAGGTAGCATTCAAAGATATTCCTGGATCTAGATAACTACTCCCATTATTCACTTGAAATAGTTTCTCCATGTATGTTAACTGTTGAATTGGAGATAGGCTATCCAATCATCTAGCTGTTGTGAAATTGTAATTGAGAATGGTCCTTTGATTCATGTATTTTTCTCCCTTGAGACTTGACTGGTTGAAGCTGAGCTACATACTTGTGAATATAAATATATTTCCCATACAATTTTTGACATTCAGAATGACTTGTATTCTGAAAAACAAGAAGAGGATTTGTTGTTCAAAGCAATGTTTCTGGGCTGATAAGATATAGTCATGAGAATTGTTTTCTATACTTGGGAAATGTCTTGGGTCTATGCTGAGGAGTAAGGGAATTGTTAGGCCAGCTCTGTGTTCTAATTCTCTAGAGATAAAATTTCCTTCTTAAAATCAGTTCTTGGCATTACTTATTACTTTGCTGCCACTGGGTGAAGGAAAACTACTTTAAGTTTCTGCATCTAACAGTCTAAGGTATGAGGCTGTCAGAGTGGTCTGAAAAATTGAAAAGAAAAAACATTCCATCTCCTCCACCATCGTTAATTCTTACTGGCAATCCAATGTGATGGCCAGAGTGCATCTTGACTTTATTGGAGAATTGCCTCTCTAATATAAGCATAAATAATTTTTATACATTAAGAAATATTTTATTTTAATTTTTGCTTTTTTATCTAACAACTGACTTGGTAAAAGTATTGAGGAAAATGGATCAAATAAATTCTTATATTGCTGCTTGGCAACATAGCAAACTACCTAAATATTAATAGCTTTTATTGGGAGTAAAGTTAAGAAAGTACCATTTTAAAATATCTTTATTGATATATAATTCACATATTATAAATTCATCTGTATAAAGTACACAATTCAATGCTTTTAAGCAAATGTATCAAGCTATGTATCCATAAGTTTTTGAAATTTCTCATGAATGAAAAAAACTACATAGATGTACCATCACTTTCATTCTTTCCATGTCCCCAAATCTAGACAAGTATTAATACACTTTTATTTATGCATCTTTATCTGCTATGTACATTTCATATAAATCTTTAAACAGAATCACATATTATGTGTAACATGTACTCTTTTATGACTGGCTTATTATATTTAACATAGTGCTTTCAAATGTCATCTATGTGTTTAGTATGTGCTTAGACATTACTTTTCATAGCTGAATGTCTTGGCTAGTCTTATGCTAACTTGACACAAGCTAAAGTTATTTTTGGAGAGAGTCTGTCAACTTAGAAAAGGGCCTACATACAATTTATCTGTAGGCAAGTTGGTAGAACATTTTCTTAATTACTGATTAATGTAAAAGAGACCAATCCATTGTAAGTGGTGTTATTCTTGAACAAGTGGTCCTGGTATAAGAAAACAAGTTGAATAAGCTAGTCAGAAGCAAGCTGAAAATATAACTTCTCTGTGGCCTCTGTATCAATTCCTGCCTTTACTTCCCTGGATGACAAAATATAAGATATAAAATGAGTTAAACTCTTTTTCCCCCAAGGTACTTTTGGTCATAGTATTTTATCACAACAACAGAAACCCTAAGACATTGAATAACTTTACTTTATATAGATATACAACATTTTATTATTATTCAACTCATTCATCAGGATGGACATCTTGGTTATTTCCACTATTTGATTATAATGAATAAATAAAGTAGTGAAAATTTCATACAAGTTGTTTATATTTACATATTTGTATATTTTATATATTTAAGCTCTGATATATATATATATATATACATATATACATATGGAACTGATAGGCTACATGGTAGTACTATGTTGTTGGAGGACTCACCTACTGTCATCTAAACTAGCCATACCATTTTACACCATAATAGCAATGTATTGATCTTTGACCTGTCTACACCTTCATCAACACATGTTGTTATTGATCTCTTCTGTTATAGTTATATTATTGACTGTAAAACTATAGGTCATGACTTGCAGTTGCTTTTATAATGATAATCACCCAAGAAATGTCCATATGGCACCACTGTGAAAATAAGTATATTGAACAAATTCCTAAGAAGGCTGCTAAATGTTCAAAGAAAAATCTTATTCATCCCCAGGCATTATGGAAAGAAATTACATTTCATAAGAAAATCTCTACATTTTTCAGTTTAAAATTATTATTATTTTATAGTGCTAAATCCTTCCTAAGTCACAGACTTAGCACTGTTCAGTGATTATATTTTTTATTAAAGATGAAGATGGTAAGCATTGGAGAGCAATTATTTGTACACTCATTTGACAAATTGAACAAGTTGCTTATCTTCTCAGAGACTTGGTTTTCTTTCTATAAAAAAAAAGGTTAATGCTAGTAGGTAATACATACTTCTGGGTGAGAACCAAATAATATTTTTCTATATAAATGGTAATACCTGATTTGTGGAAGGTTTTTTGTTATACTAATTTAAAAAGTATTTTCTCTGAATATGAGGGAATCATTAAACATTTTGATTAGTTGTTCTCCAACTCTACAAAAGAAGGAAAATATATTCAGAACATACTATAAACTTAAATTAGCTATTGGAAATAACAGACTCTGAAATAGTTTGTTAAAGGAGTTAATATATCATTCTCAGAATTTGATACCCTATTCTGCCCAGAAGTCTATGCTGGCTGGGAAGATATGCAGCATTCTGACAAGTTAGCTACCATTATACTAAAGGGTAGAAGTGGCATCAATTTCCCTCAACCTAATAATTCTTTGTTTGCTGTAAACTGAAGGTCTTTGGACTCCCTGGCAACCTAGGAAATATAACTCTTTGGCCTTGGATTCCTTAGCCTTGCCTTTAGAGATGATGCTGGGCAAAACTACACAGGCAAACCTTATTTCCTGTGTTGTTTCTATTTGCTGTTCTTTTATCATTTCTTGTGCCCTTGGCAAACTGGTTCTTCATGCTTCCTTTTGTTTACAAAGGATCTCTTGGCAGGGAACCACTCTGTCCTCCCATTCACAGCAGAATCCCATATACTACCCTTCTCTCTTGATTCTCTATTCCAATTCATCTAACTGCACTTTAGTTTCGAGACAGAGTTTTTCTATAAATGCCTCATTGGCCTGAAACTGTAGCACACACTGGCCTTGAACTTATGATTACACTCCTGTATCTGACTCCCAAGTGAGTGCTGGATTACAGGCATGTACTACCATGCCAGGCATGAATGATATTTCTGTATAGGGTGGTCTTGACAATATTTTAACTTGTTTTCTTTCTGTATTTTTTTTTTAATTATTCTCTCATACATTAATCCGGACCACAGTTTTCCCTCCATTCCCTCCTCCCACTCCGTCCTCCACTTGCCCTTTCTCCCAAATCCATTCCTCCTCCATTTTCCTTCAGTAAAAAGCAAACCTCTCAGGGATAGCAACTGGATATGGCATAACAAGTTACAATAAGATTTGGCACAAGTTCTGGGCAGTGGTAGTGCATGCCTTTAATCCCAGCACTAGGGAGGCAGAAAGAGGTGGATCTTTGTTAGTTCAAGGCCAGCATGATCTACAGAGTGAGTTCCAGGACAGGCTACAAAGCTACACAAAGAGATCCTATCTCAAGGAAACAAAACAAAACAAACAACAAAACTAGTCACAAGCACTCATCAAAAAGCTGGACAAGGCAAACCAATAAAAAGGAAAAGGGTCCCAAATGCAGGCAAATGAGTCAGAGATGCCCCCACTCCCACTGTTAGGAGTCCCCCAAGAACATAAAGCTACATAACCATAACATATATGCAGAGGACATAACTCAGAGCCACACAGGGTCTCTGCTTGTGACTTCACTCTCTGTGAGCCTCTATGAGCCCTGCTTAGTTGATTTTGTGGGCCAGGTTCTGGTGTCTTGAACTTCTTTGACTCCTATGCTCTTCCATCCCCATCTTCTTTGGAATTCCCTTAGCTCTGCCTGTTGTTTGGTTGTGGATCTCTGCATATGTTCTCTTCAATTGCTGGTGGATATTTCTCTGATAACAACTGGTCTAGGTGCCATATAGCAGAATATCATTAGGAAGTATTTCATTTACTTTTGGCCAGTCATGTTTGGTTCTGTTCTGGGTATTCTCTCTTGGCATAGGCCTCACTCTCACAAGTTTTGTGCCACCATTAATCCAGCACATCTTGCAGACAGGATAGTTTGTATGTGGAAGGGTTTGAGTCTGGGTTGGTGTCCCATTCCTGCCGCTGAGAGCTTGGCCTGTTTATAGAAGGTGGCCATTTCAGGCTCCATATCCCCCATTACTGGGGCTTCACTAGGGTCACTCTCAGATTCCAGGGAGCTTCCACTGCATGGAGTTTCTATATCATACCCTAAAGGACCTCTAGCTCTAAGCATCTCTTCCAGTCCTTGCTCCCTCTATCCCATCCACCCTCAGTACATCAACAAAATCTGTTCTATTTCTCTTTCTTGGGAGATTCATGTGTCCACCTTGAGCCCTCCTTGTTACTTAGACTCCTCAGTTCTGTGGATTTTAGCATGAGTATCCTTTAATTTAGAGCTAATGACAGTTTATGAGTAGATACCATATTGGTCTTTTATGGGTCTGGGTTACCTCACTCGGGGTGGCTTTTTTCTAGTTCCATTCATTTGCCTGCAAATTTTATGATGTCATTGTTTTAAACAGCTAGGTAATATTCCATTGTGTAAATGTACCACGTTTTCTTTATCTATTCTTTCATTGAGGAACATCTAGGTTGTTTCCAGTTTGTGACTATTATGTACTTTTATAAATATAGTTGAGCAAGCGTCCATGTGGTCATATGGAGCATCCTTTGGGTAATGCCCAGTAGTGATATATCTGGATCTTAAGGTAGATCACTTTCCAAATTACCAAGAAGCCACCATATTAATTTCCAAAATGGCTATAAAAGTTTGCACACCCATCAGCAAGAGGAGTGTTCTCCTTGATCCACATCTCTACCAGCATGAGCTATTTTGTTTTTGATCTTACCCATTCTGATAGATGCAAAACAATTTCAGAGAGGTTTGATTTGTATTTCCCCAAAGGTTAAGGATGTTGAACATTCCTTTAAATGTTTCTCAGCTATTTGAAATTTCTCTGTTAAGAATTCTCTGTTTAGATCTGTACCACATTTCTAATTTTTTCTTTTTTTCTTTATATATTTATTATTTGGTGATTTTACACCATGTACCCCATCAAACTCAGTTATCAGACCTCTCAGATTCATGCCCACTCTTATGATTTCCCCATTTACATAAATGTCCATTCATACTTCTTGAGTTCTTTATATATTTTGGATATTAGACTTCAATCAGATATAGAGTTGATGAAAATCTTATTTCGATTTTGTAAGTTGTCATGTTGTCCTGCTAATGATGTTTTTTTGCCTTACAGAAGCTTTTCATTTTACTGAGTTTTCATTTATTGGTTGTTATTCTTAGTGTCTGTGCTATTGGTGTTCTGTTGAGGAAGTTGTCTTCTGTTCCAGTGCATTCAAGGCTATTCACCTACTTTTTCATCTATTAGGTTCTGTATATTTGAATTTATGTTGAAGTTTGATCCACTTGGACTTGAGTTTTGTTCAGGGTTATAGATATGAACCTATTTGCACTCTTCTACATGCTAACATCTGGCTAGACCAGCACCATTTGTTAAAGATACTGTCTTTTTCCAGTGTGTATTTCTGGCTTCTTTATCAAAAATCAGGTGTCCATAGGTATGTAAATTTACATCTATATCTTTGATTCTATTTTACTGATAAACCTATCTGTTCATATGGCAATATTATGGGGATTTATTACTATAGCTCTATAGTACAGCTTGAAATCAGGGATGGCTATATCTCCAGAACTTCTTTTATTGTACAGGATTGTTTTAGTTTCTTGTTTTTTGTTTGGTTTTTCCATGTGAAATTGGGCATTGTTCTTCCATATTTTGTAAAGAATAGTGCTGGAATTTTGATAGAAATTATGTTGAATCTATAGATTGTTCTTGGTAAAATGAACATTTTACTATGTTACTTTTACAGATCCATGAGCATGGGAGATCTTTCTCATCTTCTGGTAACTTTTTCAATTTCTTTCTTTAAGATTTGAAGTTTTTGTCATACAAGTCTTTCACTTGCTAAGTTAGAGTTATCTTATTTAATATTATTTGTGATTATTGTGAAGGGTGTTGCTTCCCTGATTTCTTTCTCAGACCATTTGTCATTTGTGTATAGGAGAGCTACTGATTCTTTTTAGTTAATCCTATATCCAACCATTTCATTAAAGATATTTATCATCTTAGGGAGTTTCTTGGTAGAATTTTTAAGGTCATCTATGTATCCTATGATATCATCTTCTAATAGTTATATTTTGACTTCTTCTTTTGCAATTTGAATCTCCTTTATCTCCCTTAGTTGTCTTATTGCCCTATCTAAAACTTCAAGTATTATATTGAATAGATATAGAGTGGTAATTCTTAACTTGTTCCTAATTTTAATAGAATTGACATTTAATTTGATGTTGGCTATAGGCTTCCTACATATTTCCTTTATTATGTTTAGTTATGTCCCTTGTAGCCCTGATCACTTCGAGACTTTTATGATGAAAGATGGATTTTGTCAAAGGCTTTTGTTAGCATATAATAAGATGATCATTTAGTGTTCTTACTGTGGTGTCTGGGCATCTGGGTTTGGGATAATTTTAGGTCTAGGTACCTATATCTGTGTTATTCTTTGTTGGATGGGTGATACCCCCCATGGTTTCTGCTTCCTATCTAGTATTATGGCTGGATTGGTCTGTGCATGACTTGAGGGTCTCCATACAAGCTAGTGCTGGGCTTCTGATAGCAGGGGTGACCTTTTGTCAAGCAGGAGTTCTCTGACAGAACAGGAGTTCTAGCAGACGGTGTGGCCTCTGGTCTATTTGGTTAACTCCCCTGTAGTCGATATGGAGAGAGATATGGTGATTAGAAGGGGAAGGCTGGTTGGAGGTGGGCTGAATGGGAACTGAGAGAATGTTAGCAATGTTCAGGCAGAGGGTCTCACCTGGTTGCCAGTGTTCCCTCTGGTAGAGCAGGAAGCTTCCTTAAACAAATGTTTTCAGTCAGTATATTTATCATATGTCTTACACTGTGCTAGGCACAGAGATAACTACAACTCAAACCATGACCTCCAATAAAGTGTTGTGGATAAAAGTGACAATAGACAGACAACTTTGTGGCAATAAGATACAATACTTAATATAAGTATAACAAGAAATTTTATCTAAGTCCCTGCCATTGATAATTCTCAATATGGGATTGTTAATTTGGGGAGAGATATTTTGTCATTGCATTCCATGCTTTTCACTGAGATGTACCCATATGGAGTTAGTTATTTAAGATGTTCTGACAATCTGAGAGGAGTGTGTGTATGCTTTGGTGCTTAATATTTATTGTGGTAAAAACTTGTTGTGAGATATGTTTTAAATGGGATTTATTTTGTGAAAATCACTTATAAAATAGAGACAGTTTTAAGAGAAAATGAAAGGATAAGGTTGTAGTGTGTCGGAGTGTTTTTATGGAAAATTTTTTATTTTTATATTGTATGTTTGAACTTTTGTGTTGTTGGCCCAAATTGTGTATTTGGTTGGGAACTTTTGTGAGAGAATGTTGGCTTTTTGTCTTGGTTTTTTTTTTTTGAAGGTCTATTTTTGGAATCTTTTTTAGTTAACCACATCCCGCTCGTCTCTAGTCTTTTGACTGTCCCCCAAAAAAGAAGCATATAAAAATTCAAGTGAGCACGGGCTACAAGCCACGTAGTAGATAAATTCATAAAAATGGGTTGATTTAAGATAAAAAAAAAAACTAGCTAATAATAATATACTTAAGACATGGGCCAAACAGTATTAAAGTATATAAGCATGTGATTTCATTTCTTTTGGTGGACAAAAGCCGCGGGCACGCAGACCAAGTTCCAAACCACTGGCACCGCATGCGCGCCAGGTCACAAACCTCCAGCCCCAAACAGGCCAAAAAAAAAACTTTCAACAACAGATGGCGCCCAGCGTGGGGCGCCAATTATCGCGGTAAAAACTTGTCATGAGATATGTTTTAAATGGGGTTTATTTTGTGAAAATAACTTATAAAATAGATACGGTTTTAAGAGAAAATGAAAGGATAAGGTTGTAGTGTGTCGAAGTGTTTTTAAGGAAAACTCTTTATCTTTATATTATATGTCTGAACTTTTGTGCCACTGGCCCGAACTGCGCACCCGGTCGGGAACTCTCACGAGAGTGCCGGCTTCTTGTCCTGGTCCTCTCCCTCGAAGGTCTACTTCTGGAATCCTTTCCAGTTAACCATGCCCTGCTCGTCTCCAGTCCTCTGACACGATCGTTTACATATATAGTTCTTGATTTCCCGCAATAAATATTCATTCTGCCTAATGTGTTTTTGCTGGGCTCTGTGATGCTTAATGTTCAGTTACAAAGAGACATGGTGCTGATTTGTGCATTGCAAAAATTCTCTAGGTGTCATACACAAAGGAAAAAGAAAATAAAAGAAATGGGAAGGGGAAACAGTTTGAAGAGATGGACCACTGAATAAGAGCACGTACAGATAGCTCTTGCAGAGGATCTATATCAAGACAAATGCCTGTAGCCCCTGCTCCAGTAGTATGAAATGTTTCTAGCATTCACAGGTACCTACAATCACATTTGTGCACCCACACAGACATACAAAAATACACAGTTAAAATAATAAAGTTAAATTAAAAATAAAATAACAATCAAAATCATTCCCACATGTATTTTGAATGAAGGCAGAGTACAAACAAAGTTATTTGCTGAATTACATGTTAGATAACATTTAAAAGATAAAGATTCCATGCCCATTTTGTCAGCATATACTTTTCCCTTGTTTAAAGATTAAATAAATTTTGAAAAGCAACTGTATAATTCCTATGCTGTACTTCATATTATAGGTTAGACTATTGACCTCCAATGTAGAAAACCTGCATAATGTTTGAATCCTAATGATTCACACTCTTCATAAACTAGTGTATTAGGTGATACAAAGCCAAAAATAAGTGAGGTTAAGATGTCATTGTTATGGTAAAGAAATACATTAATTGAATCATATGAGAATAAAACTCTGGGTTTGACCTAATAAAAGATTTATTACTTAAAAACCAACTAACTGATTTACATTTGTAGTTTTCTGACAAATACAGATATTTGTGCAATAACTATTTATTAATCATCTCTTATCAATTTTAGAGTCAGTTTCAAACTTAATGACTGTATACCTGTGAGTACTATTCTGTCACCCTGCATTTGCCTTATAGATCTGTAAAAAGACTAAGCAAATAAATATACATAAAGCACTCAGAAGAGACTCCTTCCTTTATTCCTTCTTTCTTCCGTGTGTATGGGATGTAGGTGGAGTTTTCTTGTCCCAGCAGTCACTTCCAAATTACCACACTGAGCTTACGTTACTCAAAATGCTCAGTCAATATCTCAAGCTTATTGCTAATTAGTTCTTAAAACTTTAATTAACCCATTTATATTCATCTACATTCTGCCACATAATACCCATAGCTTTATCTGTCCTTGAACATGTCCTGCTCCATCTGCGGCTCCTGATGACCCTCTCTGATTCCACCCTTCCTCGACAATCATCCTCAGCTTGACTTTCTCAAACTTTATCCTGTTTATCTATTGGCCAGTTTGTTTACTAAACCAACCATAGTAACATACATTCACACAGTGTAAAGGAATATTCCACAGCAATGGGGGGGGCATAGGTATATATGTAGATGGGTATAAATACTTATACTGATACATGAAGAGGTCCCGGGTGTATGTCAGACGTATTCGTCTTTGCCTTAGTCCTTTGAGATAGGATGTCTCCATATAGCTTGCTACTTTTGACTGAGTGTGGCTGGCCAGCATGGTACAGGAATTCTTCCTGAATATCCCTCCCCTTGCAGATGTGGGCATTTAGGTACTTGCAATCATATTGGATTTTTACATAGGTTCTAGGGATCAGAATTCAAATCTTAATGCTTGAGCCACAAATATTCTTACCCAGAGTCATCTCCCCAGATCCCTCCCTTTCCTGTGTCCATTTTTTGCTGAGGCTGTTCTCAATTTCCTGAGTTCAAGTGTCAAATGAAGTAAGTTTTCACTTCTGCCTTGTGAGCATTGGGAATAAAGAAAAACAGAAAGAGCAAAACAACAAAAAATATCATACAAGTTTAGAAAAGATACCAATAACAATAATTCTCAACAGATGGCAGTTATTTTTACATTATCAAATACTACATTCTATTTTAAGTGTGTAATTTTACACTTAATTACCATCATTTATACAAGCAAGAATTATGATTCAAGTAAACCATAGACAGGTAAATGAATGGCTAGCAATTCCAAAAATCTAAATGACTGATGCCATTAGTCTGAATGGATTTCTGAGAGTCCAGGCTTTTACTTATAGTTGTCACATACCATTCCTACTGGTCAGAGCAATCCCAATGGATATGAATGCTATCAGCACTGAAGAGTGCTGATATCACTTTCTGTGATGTTCTTTCACACTACTGCAAATTGGAGGCTTTGGGTCTCTAGTAGATATTGTCATTCTTTACATTATATTTCCTATCTCTAGTATTAAATGCTGTGCAAAAACATGCAAACAAACAAAAAACCCACCTCTATTAAGGATCTTTGATAGTTTTTTCATTGCTCTAAACTTTTAAGAACACACACAGAGGATATGTCTATATTAAGATATTGGCCTGCCAAGTATCTCGTATGATGCTTTGAGGATTATTCTAGCATAACCTCAAAATCTAAATATGATACCAAGGCCTGATGTAATTTAATGTTATATAAGCACATATGTATTTATGACTATAAACTTATAGATAAATTGTACAAACTTTATTCTATTTATTTTTGAAATATATATTTTATTTATTTTGTGTTTGAGGATATGAGCTGACATCTTTTTTTACAAAAAAATTGCATTTTTTTACACACATCTGGTGGTCAGAGGACAATTTTTGGGAATTGGTTCTTGCCTTCCAACATGTGGATTTCAGAAATTAAACTCAAGTTATCATGGTTTGCGGCAAGTGCTTTACTCATGGAGCCATCTGGTCAGTCCAGAAGTGTACATATTTTAAAGTGTTCATTTTATCATTCTATTCCACCATTGACCACTAACTGGTAAATGATAAATATATTTTAATATGAATTGTATTTATTGTTTGGGAATCTATATGTGCCTGTGTGTGCATGTATATGTGTTTATGCACATGAATACTAGATTCTAAAATTCAAAGTTTTATAAATACATATGTATTATTTAAACAGAAATGTGTTAATAGTTATTCTATCTGATTTCTCTAAAGATTGTTCTAATCTTTAATCTTGATCTTCAGGAATCAAGGATTTTTTTAACATTGAGCATATACTATTTGAGAGTTATTTTAAAAGCTGAAACATGCATATTACTTTTGGGGGAAAAATTTATCTGTAGTTACATGCTTAAGAAATTTCTAGTGTTTCTTTGGATACAGCTTCCAATTGTCATACATTTATTACTTCATGCAGTTATCATAGGTCAATACCATTATCTCTGATTTTAGAGAATGGGGTTCATCAATGTGACTTACTCAAGATCATATTGTAGTAAATAAATAACAAAATGTCATAGTCATTTATGTAGCATCAGAGAAAATAAAGGAAAGAAATAAAATGGTAAAACTGAGATTTATTTTTGACAAATCTTTGAATGAACGTTGATTATATTTGCAAAAAAAGTTGCCCTAATGATAGGTATGAATTTAATTATCTCCACTCCCTAAAAGCAGAAAAGATAATAATAATCACATTTGAAGTGGAAGAGTCATGGCTGACAGGATGCATAAGCTATTCAGAAAATAATTTAAGTAAAGTTGAAACCAATCTGGGCATACAGCTATTATTCTATTCACCATGGAGTTCTTCAGTCATGATTAATTGCACCAGAAAGTGTTTGAAGAATATATCCTTTGAAAAAGTGACAGAGGTGAATGAACTCAAAAAGGAGCTGAAGATGATTCATATTATTGGAATATGAAATTCTTATAATCTTCAAAGACAGAATCTGACTTAGTTCAAACAAGCTGTATGCTACTGCAGCTGTATTTTACTTGGTTAATCCATAAGTATTACAGGCACGGACTTCACACTTCATAAAGTGGTAACTAAGTTGCGTCCAGGTATTTTTATAATTTCTTGTCTACTTAAAATGTTTTATACTGAATACTAAGTGAGATATTAAGTAGAAAGAAGAAATGACTCTGAAATACACTCTTTTCCTCCTTACTACATTTATAGCCATTATTCATATTTAGGACTCAAATTATTTACATAAATATGACTAACATAAAAATTTCTTCAAAATTCAAATTGGATTTTATAATGTGATTAGCAACATGAGAAATGTAAAATACACTTATCTTAAAGTCTATCCTGCAAGGGAAGAAACATGTAGGTAACAGTGGTTAATTTTCAGGAAAGTGAATATAAATGTCACAGTCCTGAAGTATTTAATCTAACCCTCTAAATACCACCTTACCATCAACATTTTAGAACTTGTAATATCTAACTGCAGGTATCTTTGTTATTAACAACATTTTTACTTGTAGAAAATCAATTCATATAGTCAATTTTCTGTCCTTAACATTATCATTTGATTTCTCTTTCCAAAGTAAGGAGGATAACCTTGTTTATGCCAGTTATCATCACCATCTCCCCTACTCTGAACATCTTGTTTATGACCTTCGAACATGTTCTGTAGTCTAAAGTTTCTGTGTCCTTCCAGAAACTCTCAAATACCAGCCACCTGCTTCCCAAACAATTGACTTGGAGGCTTAATATAGTAACTGCTGGGCCAGTAACTCAATCATATTACTATCTAGCTTTTACACTTAAATTAACCCATAATTAGTATCTATGTTTAGCCGCATGGTTTAGTACCTTTTCTCAGCAAACATTTTCATCTTGCTTCCTCTTTGTCTGTTCTCTGCCTTTCCACTTCCCAAAATTTTCCTAGTCTAGTCACTTTACCCAAATTATCATTTGAAACAAATAAGTTGAATTTTTAAGATTGTGTGTGTGTATGCTTGACTTAGTTATTTATTTTTAATAAACCATAGGTCAAATAATTTCTTGTGAAAACCTACAGAACTTTTCCATGAGAAATACACAACACTATCACCTTAAGAAAGTACATTTGAAAGGAAAAATTATAATAATCTTTAGTATCATCAAAGAAGCCAGTACTACAAGAATAATGTGGTAAAGTTTTTGCATTTTATATTATTCTATTCAAAGTTGTTTGCATACAATTCCAGAATCTCCAGAAAATGCATCATCCAGTGTTGTTTGAATGTATATGTTTCCGGGGATGAGCACTGTGTCTAAGATAACCAATCATGGTACTCATCCCTGAGGAATACTAATTCTCCCTCTCTTAGCAATTGTTAATTGCTTATAGCTCTGCATTTAGAAAGGTGGCACTGTGAGATTTAGTCTCTCCACACAGAGTTGTCAACTACTGAGTTTGTACTAAAACACGTGTTTTTCATTTTCTGATGCTATACGATTTAGTTATAGTTTGGGTGTTAAATTACTGCTCATTATTTTTATTCTTTAACCATTTCATAGAAGCATTAATGTGCCTAACTCTTTTTAACTTTACTATCTTCTATTTTAAATATTCATTTTATTATGTATACAGTGTTTGGCTTGCATATATGCCTCCAGGCCAGCAGAAGGCTCCAGATCTTATTACAGATGGTCATGTGGTTACTGGGAATTGAACTCAGAATCTCTGGAACAGCAGTCAATGCTCTTAACCTCTGAGACATTTCCCCAGCCCCCTATTTTCTTCTTCATCCCTTCTCCTTCCAAAACTTTCTTCTTTCCATTCCCAGGTTCTTCAATTATTTCTAACTCTTCTTCCATGACATTCCAGACTTAGGGCTGCATACTACATTATGCCTTATTCTAGACACTTAGGTTCTAAGAACTACATATGGCAATAAGAATCTTCTCTGATGAAGACTGATAGCATCACTGATCTATGGACATAAACATGAGCCATTAGAAGGCAGTTTAACCACATATACATTTAATAAAATGATAGTATATATACTTCTTCCTGAAAGCCTATGACCTCTCCAAAAAATGGGAAGTTGACCAGATTTACAGTACCAAATAATTGTTTCCTCCTTTAGAGTGATCTTTAAATAGTATCAATAAGCAATTGATTACCCTCATGCCATACCTCCTCTATTGTAACAATGGGCAAGTCTTTCCAAACCAGTGATTATTGTAGAACAAAGTGTTCATGCTGGATAAGGTCATTGACTTTTATCCTCCATAAGCCTGTATAGCACCTTTCAACATTTGGAAACTTGCTGGAAGGGCCAAGCGTGATGGCACATATAACCCAAATACTTGGTAGACAGAGACAGGCAGAACTCTGTGAATTTGAGGCTAGACTGGGATATATAGTGCATTCCATGTACAGCCAGAGAGAGAGAGAGAGAGAGAGAGAGAGAGAGAGAGAGAGAGACTGACTCTGTCTCAAAAATACAAACACAAAAAACTTGCTGGCAGAAAGAAAGTCAATTATAGCTCATTCCTGCTTGTCAATCACTATTTTTTTTTACACTCTGTGGTTTTAAACTATTTTCATTTGCTAGACTAGAATACCACAGGTCGAATATCTTTTTTCTTTTATTTATTTATTTATTTTAAGGACAAAACACGCTTGGCAAATTCTTAACCAAATTAAACAAAAAAGAGAAGACCTACTTCAATAAAACTAGAAATTGAAAGGCAAACCTTATTATAATAGATATGAATGAAATTCCAGAAAATCATAAGGATATACATTATAAATTTGTTTCAATAAATTGAAGGATACTTACAAAAATATGCAATAATTTTTTTTCATCTTCTCTTGAAAACTGTTAAGTTCTGGCAACACAGAACCAGAATTATTTCATGGTTGAACTAAAAGGCCAAAATACCCCCCTCATCTAAGCTATCAGCTCCTACATTGCCATTGCTCTCAGCCCCTGTGCTGAGTCTTGCTTGATAAAAAATTTCTTAACTTGATGTCAAGCAAAACAAATACCATTTTTTGCTAGATGGATTCTGTATTCTTTGGTAAATTTATGCTTGTCTGATATGAGATGTCTTTGTATATATTGTAAATATTATTGGATAATAATATTTTGGGCCTATGGCAGAGCAACATGGAAGCAGGCAGAAAATCTAAGCATAGATACAGGGGAAATATGGCAGAGTTACAAGAGACACTATCTAGCCATCCAAGAAAAAATATGTAATAGAGTAAAAGTAAACCACAATCCAAGTGGTAAGACAGATTAATAAAAACTAGTTAAGATGTGAGAACTAGCTAGCCTATGTCTGAGCCATAGGACAAACAGCATGTAATTAATATAAGCCTTTGTGTGATTATTTGGAACCAAGAGAGGTTGCAGGGCTAAGCCTTGGTTAGGCTAGGCCACAGGCAAGAGAGATTTATTTTGAATGTAGGGCTAGGCTAGGAGAAAAACTATTACAACAAATAGTGCCCAACATGGAGCATTAATCCAGATAAATCTAAAAACCTTTCCTTAAAAATTCTAAATTCTAAAGAAGGAAAAGAAAAAAGAAAAAAAAATTCTAAAAACCTTTCCTTAAAAATTCTAAATTCTAAAGAAGGAAAAGAAAAAAGAAAAAAAAATTCTAAATTCACAAAAAAGAGCCATGTTAGGCTTCCTAGTCTCAGTCTCCTGGCAAAACTTGAGAGATACAGCCAGTGTCAGCCATCATAAGCTGATAGAGTGGCCAATTTTCTCAGTCTCTCTCAAGGACTATGGTACAAAAAAACTTCTCACAGCTGCTGAGTTTGAGAACACAACTGTGGGCTTAAAAAGATAAGACCATGATATTTAACACGTTTCCTCAAAATAAAAAAATAAACATAACTCTAATACCTCTGCCATGCTAAAAAGCCAGAGTGGAGCCAGCAGTCAAAGCAGTGCTTTATAATTTACCATTTTTTAAACAATCCTGGTTACAAATAATTAAAGATACACAATAAAACAAATTCAGATTTTTTAAAAATCTCTAAATAAGTTGTAATGTGTGTAAAAAAAACATAGGCCTAAAACAATAAAAATTCTTAAAATAATGAAAATATTACAAGCTACAAAAGATAAATTACACAAAAAGTCTAGAATAAGTATATTTTTGTATTCTTTCAAATTTTTAACTGTTAATGAACTAACTGCAAAAACATTTAATTATAAATGCTAATAAGTTAAACAAATCTATTTTAAAGGTATCTTAAATTTAAATCTAAAAATATGTTGCTTTAAAAAAGAGGTCATGCCACTAAGAACAACAATCAATAAGTAGGATTTCCTGAAGCTAAGAAGCTTCTGTAAAGCCAAGGACACTATCAATAGGACAAAACGACAGCCTACAGAATGGGAAAAGATTTTCACCAACCCTACAAGTGATAGAGGACTGATCTCTAAGATATATAAAGAACTCAAGAATCTAGAGCCCAAAACCTTGAATAACCCAATCAAAAAAGGGGGTTCAGATCTAAAAAGGGAATTCTCAGCAGAAGAATTACGAATGGCTGAAAGGCACCTGAAAAAGTGCTCATCATCTTTAGCCATCAGAGAAATGAAAATCAAAACAACTTTGAGATACCATCTGACACCTGTTAGATTGGCTAAGATAAAAGACACAGAGGACAGCCTATGCTGGAGAGGATGCAGAGCAAGGGGAACACTCCTCCATTGTTGGTGGGAGTGTAAGCTTGTTCAGCCACTTTGGAATGCAATATGGTGGTTTCTCAGAAAATTGAGAATCAATCTCCCCAAGGACCCAGCAATACCACTTCTGGGTGTATAACCTAAAGATGCACAGTCACACTCCAAAGGCATTAGCTCAACTATGTTCATAGCAGCGTTATTTGTAATAGCAAGAACCTGGAAACAACCTAGATGCTCCTCAACTGAAGAATGGATTAACAAACTGTGGTACATCTACACAATGGAGTACCACTCAGCAGTAAGAAAAAAATGATATCCTAAAATTTGCAGGCAAATGGATGGATTTGGAGAATATAATACTGAGTGAGGTATCACAAACTCAGAAAGATAAGCAGGGGATGTACTCCCTCATTAGTGGACTCTAAACAAACAAACAAACAAACAAGAAAAAAACAAAGCATGCCCAAGCTGCAAACCACAACCACTGAACAGCATGGGATCAGAAACACCCTGGACTGACACCTTGGATCCCACTCCCACTAGAGGAACACCCGACTCACTCTTGAGGGAGGGGGGAGAAAACTGGATCTGCCAGGAGTGGAGACTGAACTAATCAATATTGGGGCAGTTGGACCATGGGACTGCCTGCAGCCTGCCCAGGGATGGGATGGGGATTTTTGGAGAAGAAAGAATGATCTGATGTGGTGGGAGGGAGAAGGGACATTGAATAAAGATATACAAGGTTAGAAAGTGTGACTTCTTTGTTCATAATAATAATAATAAAATGAAAAAAAGAGGTCATGCTTTTATTTCCACAAAAGATGAAAACCTGTATATTGCTTCCAGGATAATATAGTTTGATCAAAAAAGATACCCTAAAAATTCTCTGATAAAAGATGATAGCCACATTAGCTTCAAGTCTGCCAACTAAGGTATATCCTTATAAGATTGCCAGAGCCCCCGAACAACAAAAAATAGCTTATAAAAAACTATGCCCAAATTCCCAAAATAATATTCATAAATGTTTATTTTCATTACAAATAGTTAATGGTCATAGTCAATCTCTTTCTAGAGGAAAAAAAGGGGATATTATATAAAAATAATTTTAAAAGATAAATTATTAAATTTACTTACCCTTTTTCCTCCACTCAAGTCCCTCTTTCCTATATTCTGGATAGATTTAGTTAATGAGGCCAGGTATCCAAAAAAAGTATAAAGACTAAGGCCAAAATGTGTGTTTTCCTCAGTCTCTCTCCCTATCATGAGATGGATGTTAATTTAAATAGAAATTTAGCTCACATAGGTAGATTATTCCTAAGGTTTCCTTTCTCTTTTCAAAATTTAAGATTAAAAACAATCATGTCCTAAGACCCTTATAACTATAAAAGATTCCGTTTTTCATTGCTTTCTTTTTATCCCATCAGCCACCTTATAAATAATGCCTTTATCAAATTCTTCTACAATTACTCAGCCTGAGAATGCCATATCTTTTCTGAAGGGAACTCTGTTCTTCCTGGCTATAATGATATTCATCTATAGTTTTAATAAAATTAAAGTAGGAAATTGACTCTTAAGAAATTGAGACCAGCCTGAGAATCACAATAAGGTTTCCTCCTCAAAGATACTAGCTCATAGGGGTGTGTGTGTGTGTGTGTGTGTGTGTGTGTGTGTGTGTGTGTGCCTGTATCAGACTTTTATGAGTGTTAAAATTTTCAGCTTTACATATATTTGGTTGACATTTAGAAGGGCTATATTAATTTTCACTTTTTTATTTTTATTTTTTGAGAATTTTATACACAAGTACTGTATTTATATCTGCCCCTCCCTCTACCCCTCCAATCCTTCTTGCATCCTCTTTCTACTCCCTGTCAAATTTATGACTTCTTATTTATTTTTTACACTACACACACACTCATCCTCTGCATATGGACCAATTGTGTTGTAGAGCAAGGGAGATGTTCCAGAAACACTTGTGAATAAATGAACAAGTATATCTGAAAGCACAGCATCCCTTCATCGTTTGAAATGTGTGTCATGGAGCAAACCAAAGAAGGCTGAAATATGATAAGTAAGCTAAAGAGTGAATAATCTAATTAGAACAGAACACAAATGCCTAAAGATGTGTGAAAGGCAGTGTATCAGCAATTACTGCAATAAACTGCACTTCATAATCTTAATGATCTGAAATAGCAAATTGGTTTTTTCCACTCAGAATTCTTTTGCTCTCTTATTCAACTTTGTGCTTGGCTCCAGGTTACAAGCTGGCCTCAGGTTTACTTGGCTAGCAGTTTTGCTAGGGTAACTTTCTCATGGTTCATCACTGGAACAAATAGGCAAGCCAACCATGAATTCACATTTAGCTTTCTTCTCATCTTCCACTGGTTAAGGCAAGTCCCCCCATCTTGAAGAATCAAGAACACCAAAAGGAAGGAAAGTATACTGCCACACTATGGGAAAGGTAGAATGTAAATTTATGTTGATACTTAGATTATCACATTGTACCACTGATTGTTCATTTAAAGTGCTAGGAGATGCCACTAGGTTCCTTGAAGAGAAAAAAAATATTTCAATGCCTAAGAATACTCTGGCAAATTTTTTCAAATAAAATAATTCTCTAGCTATCGCATAGAAAACAAAAGATATATTTTAAATAAAAGAAAACACAGTAGCATTCAGGAGAGGAGGAACTAAAATAGGTGATGATACGGTAGGATGCAGAATGCAGTCCAATGTGCTTAAGAATATAGATGAATACAGACAGCTAAAGGGGGGCAGAAGTTAGCCTTTTGTGTATCAGCATTTGTTTAGCTCTTGGAGTACTTGAACCATTAGGTGGCAGGATTCTTGACTTCTCTCCTCATTTTCTAACACAGCCCCTCTGACCCCAAATAACAATTAGGATTCCCAGTTGTAAGTAAGAGTCTATCTCTGACCTGCATGGGAACAAACTAGGCCTTCTGAACATGGATGACAGTTGTGTGGCTTGTGCAGTTGATAGAGCCTCTGGCAGTGGGACCAGAATTTATCCCTTATGCATGGACTGGTTTTCTGAAGCCCATTCCCTATAGAGGGATATACCTTGCTCAGCCTTGATAGAGCTTGGTTCTGCCTCAGCTTGATGGGTTGGGCTTTGTGGATGGGGGAGTAGGATGTGGGGAAGCTGGGAGTAATTGGGAGGAGGGGAGAGAAGGAGAACTGTGGTAGATATGTAAAAACCACTTTTAAATTTAAAAAATGTCAAAAAAGGGAATATCTCTGGATAGTTTAAACATAACACAATGAAAAGAAATGTTGCTAAACTAGGGAAAGGAAATGAAAAGTATCTGAGAGCTATATGTAGAATTTGATCCCAACAAATAGATGTAACAAGAGAATCTGTGTAATCACACAAAAACAGAATTAAGAGCTCATTTAGTGACAAGACTAGTGCTCTGTAGTGAGGCACTGAATGGCAGACTGTTCCATGCCTGTGGCCCTATTGAGAGAAACAAGAAGAGATAAAGTCATGCCATTAGTACTTAGACACTGTGGGACACTGGGACATAAACATTATTACCTCTATGTTCTCCCAATAGTGATGCAGCTTCAATCAATTGTTGATTAACTGTAAAACATAGTCTAAATAATTTCTGCTATCCATGCACCTGTTCTGAATCTGTCTAAACATTGAAATGAGTCACCTAATCTGAGGTCACCATCCATATCCTGGCTGCTGAGGCTCTTAGGAAATTTAAGTTTTGGTGACTGTTATTTGGTTTTATAGTCATTACTTCTACTAAGAAATAGGCTTCATTTCTATCCATAAGGCTAAAATGGATCTGAAAGTTGAGAGTAGTTTAGAAGCTGGCAGTCAAAATAGTTTCTTTATGAGATTTTTTGGAATATAGAAAACAAAATGTCAATCCCCATTTTTGTTTTGTTTTTTAACAAGTCTCATACCAACTTTATACTTTCTACCTATCACATTGGAACTTCTGTCTTTCTCTTTTGGTTTTTCGAGACAGGGCTTTTGGCCCAGCCTAACCTGAGATCCAGACGATCAGTCACAAATAAACTACCCATAGCTGCTTGGGCCCAAATAATCACACAAAGTCTTACATTATTTTCATGCTGTTTGGCCTTTGGCTCAGGTCTAAAGTACGTGTTGAATTGAGACAGACACAAGCACCAAGCACTGTTTGCTCTGAATCAGGAGCATCTATTGGCACATGTCTTCCCAAGACCTGGTCTTTTGTGACATTTTATCAGCACCTAAAATTGTCCATGGTAAGAATTCTACTAAGGCTATGAACCTAGGCTCTCTCTTGACCCAAAGAACAATTGTTAAGCATTCATTTATCATTGGTTGAAGGAAAAAGAAATACCCTCTATACTCCTTTCATTCTTTCAAAATAATATTTAGCTATTTAAATGTTAGTATACCTGTTACCTATATTTCATGTGTCACCCTTTCCAATGTGGATTTTCAAATTCAAATAGTATAGCTATAAAGAAAGGACATAATGTATGAACAGACAGAGGAGTTAATGTACACATATGTTCTAGATTAGTGTTTAAGATAGAGTATATCTTAAAATGTCAATTAAATGACAATTCAATAAAGTGTGATTTAGTTTTAGAATAGATAATGATGGAGAACATAAATACATAAAGAATCAAAAGAATGTTCCCCATTCCATCATCCTCCACCCTTTCCATCCCATGCCACCTGACAACATCTCCTTCCTAATGTGTATATTGTCATCTCAGAAGACTGAAACAATACTGTGGGCAAAGGACAGACATGGCAGTGCACCTTCAAATGAACATTGACATAGCACAAAGAAAAACACCTCCTTTCAAGTAGTAAAACAATCTATGCATCTCTTTTAGAACTGTATGATTCTATTACAGCTTTATAACCTTGTTCAAATGTTAATGAAATGCTTTCCAGCATGCTTTCACAGTAGGATCCGCTCCACAAAAGCTTTACTGCTAAATGGTTGCATGGCATCAGCTGTGTTATTCTCCCAGGGTTGTGTGGACTCTGCTGCAATGTGTCCATCAAAGGGAACAATGCAGTCAGGTCTCCAAAGGACTGCTTTGGCCAATGTTAAGTGGCAGAATGACAGCATTTCCCTTTGTGCAATGAAGGACATTCACACTTTAAAGTCTTTAAGAAAAGAAATACTGATGGCAATGTCTGTAAAACCTTAAAATTAAATGCATGCTTTGTCTTTATTGTAAAGCATCTAGTTTCTGTAGAATGAATCTTGTTGATGCCAGTTTCAAGGTTGCTGTTCTTTGTGCTTTTAAAACCAAGGTCAATCGGGAAGCAGCTCAGAGGCCTTGAGATTGTCATTGACAAGGAAAATAGAAGCTTTATAGCTGTAGCACTAATTAATCACTTCAAAAAGTGGAAATATGAAAAAAAAAACACGTATTTAGGCATAAAGACACTTGCATTTAACCCTGTCAACAGCTAATTGAAAATTGACTTTGTGATCTTATACTTGTCATCATACACATTCAAACATAAGGTATGTAGGTTTCTGGATTTAGAAGAGCATTGAGGGAAATGTTGTTTCTTTTTAACCTTTCTCCAAAATACTGTTGTAGAAAAGATTGCCTTTCAAGAAATCTGAACTTTAAGACTTATTTAAATTAAATCTGAGGTATAACTCAGTAATAGATAACTTGCTTGGCATGTGTAGGATGCTGGGTTCACACTGTAATACAACAAAAATAAACTAGATATTTATTGTTTTAAAAATCATTTTGCAAATGGCTGAAAGGCACTTCAAAAAGTGCTCAACATCTTTAGTCATCAGAGAAATGCAAATCAAAACAACTTTGAGATACCACCTGACACCTGTCAGATTGGCTAAGATAAAAGACACAGAGGACAGCCTATGCTGGAGAGGTTTCAGAGCAAGGGGAACACTCCTCCATTGTTGGTGGGAGTGTAAACATGTTCAGCCACTTTAGAGTGCAATATGGTGGTTTCTCAGAAAACTGGGACTCAATCTCCCCAAAGACCCAACAATACCACTACTAGATGTATAGCCTAAAGAGGCACATTTCCACTCCAAAGGCATTAGCTAACTATGTTCATAGCAGCATTATTCATAATAACAGGAACCTGGAAACAACCTAGACGCCCCTCAATTGAAGAATGGATTGACAAACTGTGGTACATCTACACAATGGAGTGCTACTCAGCAGTAAGAAAAAAATTATATCCTAAAATTTTCAGGCAAATGGATGGATTTGGAGAATATCATCCTAAGCGAGGTATCACAAACTCAGATAAGCAGGGGATGTACTCACTTATTAGTCGACTTTAAACAAAAAAGCAAAAAACAAAGCATGTCCAAGCTGCAAACCACAAACATTGAACAGCTTGGTATATGAAACACCTTGGACTGGCACCTTGGAGCCCATTCTCTCCAGAGGAACATCTGACCCAGTCTTGATATTGGGGTGAGGAAAGTGGATCTGCCTGGAGTGGATGCTGAACTAAGCCACATTGGGACCTTGGGACCTCCTGCCCTTGCTGGGGAGGAGATAAGGAGATGGGGAGGAGAGTGACAGAGAGGGGTGGAAGGGGTGGGAGGGAGAAGGGAGTTTGAACAAGGGGATACACAGTTTAAAGAATATGACTTTATTCATAATAAAAAAATCATTTTGCCTGCATTTTCCCTGGATCCCCACATCTCATAAATAACCTAAGAAAATAAGTGTTTTTTTCAACATGTTTATCTTTTTTATATTTATTCTTTAAATTTACATATTGTATTTTGATCATATCCTTTCCCCTCCCCAAGCTCCTTCCAGATTTTCCCCAACTTCCCTACTCACTCAACTTTATGTTTTATCTCTCTTTTTCTCAAAACTAACCAAAAAACAAAGCAAAAAAATCAAAAAAAGCCAAAAAAGAGAGACATAAAAGAATAACACTGTAGGTCTTTGAATCCCTTCTCCAGTTCTGTGCTGGGAGTTTGTTTACCTTGAATTTGTGGAGACCTTGTGAATGTTGTGCATCACCACTTAATCCTCACCAGGGAAATTTATTCTGGCAATGGATAGTTATTAACTAATAGACTCACAATGTCTCAAAAAATGTCCTGAGAGTGAGAGACTTTGGAGCAGTCTTAAGAAATGTATTTATCGAATCCCTATTCTCAATGCTTAGGGATCTATACAGAAGAGGAGTCAAAAAGATTGTAAGAGTCAGAAGTGACGGGTGACTCCAAGAAAGCACCATCTACCCAACACAACAGGATTAATACATATACAAACATGTTTAACTGTGTAAAACATAACAAATAACATCAGGATGACACACATAGGAAAAATGGCTGAAGTATTAAAATTCAGATGTTGTGCATGAAAATAAAATTGCTTCAAAGTTATAGAATATTTATTCTGAGTTTTTTACAGCAAGCATTTCATGAGCACATAATACACATCAGTTGTAGAACAACTTTATTATAGACAAAATATATGTTTAGATATTTTTAAAGCAAAAATCAGGGTGCAGATCTTATTTATAGTAGGTTCACAATAAACTCTTTGGGTTAATTTCCCATTTAAATATTTCACTACTTTTGAAAAGTTTTGTTATCTTAAAGATGTTTAACTTTAACTGAAAGTAAGAATCTTACCTCCAAACCCATCATGTCTTCAGCTGCAGGCAGGCAATCAGGGCTCCTGTGTGGAAATCTATCAGCACCCCTCATCAGATCCTCTACCCCATTAGCCTCACTCCATTCTCCAAACCTACCCATCCCAAACCTCTGCTGCTTCCTTATACACAGCCTCTGGAGAGCTCCAGGAAAAAAGGTAAGTTACCCTCCTCCCAGCTGGCCAGCCTGGCCAGGTAAGACAGCACAGAGGTCTGGGGAAACAGGGCAAAAATGTGCCTCCGCAAACCCATCACAGCTCTAGTTGCAGGCAAGCATGCAGAAACTCTGTGTAAGCCTGGCTATCAACACACCATAAACATCACCCTTTACAGTAGCTGCAAATAACATGAAGAAGTGACAAACTTGTATGACAAGAACTTCAAGTCATTGAAGAAAGAAATTGAAGAAGATATAAGAAAATGGAAAGATCTTCTATGCTCTTAAATAGGTAGGATCAACATAGTAGAAATGGAGATCTCAAGCAATCTACAGATTTGATGAAATACCCATCAAAATTTCAACACAATTCTTCACAGACCTCTAAAGAACAATACTCAACTTCATAAGAAAAAAAAAAAAAAAAACAAGATTGCCCAAAAATAATCCTTTTCAGGAAGCATTACCATCCTTGACTTCAAGTGATATTACAAAGCCACAATAACAAAAACAACTTGGTACTGGTATAAAATCAGACTTGTGGATCAATGGAATCAAATCAAACACCAAGAATTCCACACCTATTCCACACCTATAAATACCTGATTTTTGGCAATGAGGCCAAAAATATACAATGCAAAATAGATAGTATCTTTAACAAATGGTGCTGGCATAACTAGATGGTAGTATGTAGAAGAATGCAAAATAGATCCATAGCTATCACCCTGCACAAAGCTCAAGTCCAAATGGAACAAAGACCTCAACATAAACCCAGCCACACTGAACTTGATAGAAAAGAAAGTGGCAAATGCCCTCTAACACTTTAGCACAGGTGACCGTTTTTTAAATATAACACCAGTAGCACAGACACTAAGAACAACAATCAATAAGTGGGACCTCCTGAAACTGAGAGGATTTTGTAAGGCAAAGGACAAGGTAAGTAAGACAAAATGACAGCCTATAGAATGGGAATCACCAATCCTACATTTGACAAAGTACTGGTCTCTAAAATATAAAGAGAACTCAAGAAACTAGAGGCCAAAAAAACCAAATAATTCAATTTAAAATGGGGTTCATAGTTAAATAGGGAATTCTCAACAATAGAATTTCAAATGACTGAAAGACACTTAAAGAACTGCTCAATATCCTTAGCCATCAGAGAAATGCAAATCAAGACAACTCTGAGATACCATCTTATAACAGTCAAAATGGCTAAAAATAAAACACAGATAACAGTTTATGCTGGAGGGGATGTGGAACAAAGGCAACATTCCTCCATTTCTGGTGGGAATGTAAACTTGTACAACCACTTTAGAAATTAGTATGGCTGTTCCTCAGAAAACTTGGAATCAATCTACTCAATGATCCAGCAATACCACTATTGGGCATATATCCAAAGGATGCACATTCTTACCCCAAGGGCATTAGCTCAACTATGTTTATAGCAGCATTATTCATAATAGCTAGAACCTGGAAACAACCTACATGCTCCTCAACTGAAGGATGGATTAAAAACTGTAGTACATTTACACAATGGAGTACTACTCAGCAGTTAAAAAAACCAGAAACTTGCAAGCAAATTGATGGAGCTGGAGAGTATCTTTCTGAGTGAGGTAACACAAACTCAGAAAGATAGACATGGTTTGTCCTCACTAATAAGTGAATTTTACCTGTAAAGCAAAGGATAACTAGGCTATAACCTCCAAACAGCTATGTACTAGAAGGAACTTAAGATAAACATTCAAAGATCCCACTGATAAGGGGAAATAGAGATTTCCTAAGTAAATTGGGAGGATACCAGGGAGAAAACAAGGGGAGGTGAGAAGAGATATTGAGAGAAAGGGATGGTTGAGTGAGGGGAGAAACAGAGAGGGAGAGCAAAGAAACAGATGTCTTGATAGAGGGAGCCAATGTGGGATTAGAGAGAAACCTGGTGCTAGGGAAACACCCAAGAACCCACAAGATGACCCTGGCTAGGACTACAAGCAGTAGTGGAGAGGGTACCTAAACAGACTTCCCCTACAATCAAATAAATGACCACTCTTATTGTTGTTTTAGAACCTTCATCCAGCAACTGATGGAAGCAGAAGCAGATATTCTTAGCTAAGTACTAGGGCATGCTCCCAGTCCAGCTGAAGAGAAGGAGGAAGGATTATATGGGAAAAAGTATCAGGATCTCGAGGAGGAGACTCACAGAGACAGCTGACCCAAGCTCTTGGGAACTCACTGAGTCTAAAATGACAGCTGAGGAACCTGAGGAGTGGATTGGAGGAATGTGGTGGTGGGAGGCTGAGGGAAGACTGGAAGGAGAGGAGGGAGAGGGAGAAGTGGTGGGTATGGGGAAAAAATTAAATAAAGAATTATAAAATTCAGAAAAAAATGTCTGACAGCTGGATCTCATAGAAGCATTTCCTCAGCTGAGTCTCTTTCCTCTCTGATAACTCCAGCTTGTGTCAAATTGACAAATCAAACTAGTCTGAACATTGGCCATTGGCATCAATGGTCATGAACCATGCAAATCACTAAAGACTAACTAGAGAGAAAGGCATTGTTTTAGTTGTACAATGGAGCAGAAGTATAAATCTATCCTGTCATTGAACATACTATAATATATATATATATGTATATACATGTATATTATGTGTGCACATATGTACTCACGAGTGACAGAATATTATTTATGGAAAGAAACACTATAAGAAAATTTGGCTGCTTCGACATTTCTTGGATTGCAAAACACTAATTCTAGGAGCAGAAGAAAAGAGCACTAGCAGCTGTATTTTGGGGAGAATGAGAGCAGGTTCAGGGACAGTACAAGTACCCAGGAGAAGGGTAGTTAGGATAAGGTATTTTGGACTGCTCTGTGATTGCATATGGCATATTTCCTGTAACACTGTCATACATTTGGGGAGTAATTACCAATTTCTTGTGAGGAGGTATGAGCAGAAATGTGTGTCTGGAGGAGGGCTTTTTGGAGTCAGATGACAGGCTCCTGGGATTGACTTCTTTAAATTTGGATGTTTTAACTGTAAGTACTGAGAGACTCCCAGAAGATGCACTTGTGGAAATGAAGACTTCTTTTAAAAGGATACGGAAATCAGACTCAAGAGAAGGAGGAAGAAGTGGATAAAAGTAACAAATAGAGAAATTAATAGATGGGAAGTAAATTGAGAAAAATATTAAAATAACTGGAAACATGGAAATTGTATGAAATCCTAAAGATTTTATATAGTTAAAAAACAAATATATATTTTCTGTTTGTAAGTATATTTGCTATTTTTATATGAGTAAAATAATTTAAAATGAAAAAAAAAGAAATTAAGAAGCTGTTTTCAGGAAGAAATTGCATTTACTTTTTTGTATAAGTAGCTTAATATTCCTATAGGAAAGTAGACTCTTCTAGCTTCAAAAGACAGTGCTGGATGTTGTGGTACACACTTGTAACCTCAATTTTCTGGAGTCGGACGCATGACTTTGAAGCCATCCTGAAATATACACCTGTTCAAAGCAAGCCTGGGATCCACAGCAAGGCTACATCTCCAAAATAAAATGAATACAGTAGTGTTTCACTCTTTTAGAATGTTAGAAAACCAAATTTTTATTTATATACATATTACCAATTCTTCATTTCGCAATATTTTCTGGAACCCAAGCTCAAAGAAGAAATTGTGTAAGGTTCCTTTTATTATTACACATAATGTATTCATTTACTTTGTTGTGCATCTGTGTGTCTATGGGTTGCACACAGGTGTGGAAATAAGATGACAGGTTGCAGAAACATTTGTCCATTTACCATGTGAGTCAGGGGGACTGAATTCAAGACATTAACCTTGTCAGGAAACACTTTTCCCCACTGAGCCTCCTTGCCTGCTGCCTCGGTGTAAGGCTCTAAAGTTACAGCAATCACCAGAATGGCCATTATTCCTCCCCTAGTAGAATTGTGGCTATCACAGTAAGGACTCGGCCATTATTCCTCCCCTAGTAGAATTGTGGCTATCACAGTAAGGACTCTCAATCACTTTTCTGACATAAAAAATAAATGTAAAAAGGCCAAGAACATACAAGTGCAATTTAGAAGGGTTGCTAGAAAGGATAGCTTTTAAATCAGTGCAAGAATGAAAGGAAAGGATTGACCAACTTAAAGAAAAATGGATGGAATTTCAAGTAGCAGGAAGAGCAATTGTTGAGAAAAACAGAAAGGCCTTGAAAAGAGAAGGATTTGTTGAATTGTGTCTAGGGAATAACATCTAAAAAAAACTGAGAAGATCTGGCTCTCAAGGTACAAATGCTAGGCCTCAGCTCCCTCTGAGTTCTGATAAAGTTCAAGGAACCAAGTGTCAAGTGCCAGCCACAAATCTCTGCTCAGCTTCTGTAATGAATCAGGTAAAAATGTGGGGCTTGAAGTCACCATGCTTACTACTTCCTAGAAAACATAATGATCATTACAAAGATTTAACAGATGCTAAGAAAGCCTTCAGCCTATACGGTGTGGGCTAATAACCTGAACGAAAATGACAATTTTGGTGCTAGAGATACAGAGATCTGATATGAGAGGAGGTTAACCAATTGGTCCAGTAATGTTGGTGATTGGTCATACATGCAAAGCAAGGTTAATACAGGTGTATGCCATAGTTTCTCCACCTTGGCACTACTGTCATTTTAGTCCAGGTCATATATTTTATTTTGAAGACTGGTCTGTATGTTGAGGATGTTTAACAGCCTCACTAATTAACAGAAATTCTACTAAATTCTACTCACTAATTAACAGAAAATTTCTCCTCATCATGACAACCAAAACTGTAAATATTCTAAAGTCCTCTGACAGAATATGATCACCTCTTTTTGAGAACTATTGTTAATTCAAATAAAAGCATTTCTGGATGAAGTTCTGTATTAGAATCACCTGAGAAACATTCAAATCACATATTTATCATCTATTCACTAGGTCAGAATCTCAGAAAATAAAATCACATTTTTCTGAAATAATTTTATAGTACAATTAAATTTTAGGAAACTGTGAATATAGATTGTAGTTGGTGCTGTCATGCTTTTTATTCCAGCACAGGAGGCAGAGGCAAGCACATCTCTGTGAGTTCAAAGCCAGCCTGGTCCACAAAGTGAGTGAGTTCCATGACAGCCAGGGCTGTTACACAGAGAAACCCTACCTTGAAATATACTGCCAAGTAAATAAAAAGGAAGAAAATCCCAATAGACTAATACACTTCACAAATATCAAACCTTTTGAAAGATTTTAAACATTTTGAAGCAAACTTTCAAGCATTCTTTTATTTCACAGTGAACATAATGACTCAGAACCATAACTGACCATTTGATATTGTTGATACATAATGTTTAGAAACTGTTGTGGGCATTGTTACTATGGGGGAGGCATACAGCTCTGTACCAGAACACTTCAAACTATGATTTGTTGCTTAATCAATTCTTAGTTTTCAGATAATTTTGACCAATTTAATAGAATATAGCATTTAGACTCATCTCATAGTATTATCTGTCCTCATATATTTCTTCCTCTCTTCCTTAACCCTCTCCCTCATCCCTTCAGCAATCTTTATTCCTTACACTTCCTAGCCAATATAACTTTGGGCTTTAATCAACTACTGATATAGAATAACCCTTTTGTACACTGTGAATATATGTTGCTGTGATTGGTTTAATAAACAAGCTGACTGGCCAATAAGTGAACACAATAAGGTTAGGTGAAAACAATAAGCCAAACTAAGAATGATGGAAGGAAAAAGGGTGGAGTCAGAGGAATCAACAGCAGAGACAGAGAGAAGCAAGATGGGCATGTTATACTAAAAAAAAAAAGGTACAAAGACACATGGCAAGGCATAGATAAGAAATGTGGATTAATTTAAATGTCAAAGTTTGTTTATCAATTTTGAGCTATTGGCCAAGCATTTATAATTAACATAAGCCTCAATATGTTTATTTGGGAGCTGTTAGTGGGATAGAAACTTCTGCTTACAAACTAAAGAATGAGTAAATTCTAAAACAGATTATACTAAATGAACAAAGTAGTAATAAACAGCTTTCAAAGGATTAAGAAAAAGGGATTAGAGAGATGTCTAAATAGTTAACAGCATTTGGTGTTCCTATAGAGGACCTGAGCTCAGTTCCCAGTACCCACAATAACTTGTTACTGTAGATACAGGGGATCCAATGCCCTCTTCTGGCTACCATGTGCACAGTACTCCATATAGAAACAAACACACACACACACACACACACACACACACACACACACACACTTATCTGATAAGATCCGAGAGCTTTATTAATGTGAGAGTACCAACATACAAATGTTTGAGGACAGCCAGCATTTTCAAGACATCCCAAGATGCAGGGCAACTGAGTCAAATGGACAGGGAATAGCAGCCTGAGGAGGAATATGCCCAGGGTGAGTCTGAGGTTCTGCTGGAGACTCAGCCCTGCCCAGGATGGAAGAATGCAAAAAAAAAAAATAATGGTCTCTGTCCAGCCTTAAGGGGGACGTTGGGATCACTGGTAAGACAAAGGCTGTTTATTGGTTATAATAGATATGATTCTATGGCCCTCAGAGTGGGTGAGGTATAAGTGATCATTAAATATTGCCCTTATAGGCAAAGACTTGAGTGATAGGAATGTTAGAATGTAAAAGCTTGCCAAAAGGATGTCAGTATGACTTTTAGAGAAAGTCATTTTGGAAAAAGCTTGGCATTAATGGTGAGTTATACCTTCAAACCCAGCAGTCTCATCTCATACATGGGAAGAAAAACACTCAGCAAAGTGCTGTTTCTAAATACTATGCTCACAAATGGCCTGTTTGAGCTTAATAGCACAATAAAGTGCTGAGAATATAGCTAGATGGTAAAGCATTGGCCTAGCATGCGTAAAGCCCAGGTTCAGCCCCACTACCTTCCACAAAGTAGAGCAATGCCTATACTAATTATATAGCAGAGAGTGGTGGGGCACACCTGTAACCCAGCATTCAGGAAACGGATATAGGAAGACAAAGGATTCAAGGCCCTCCTTCATTACAAGCTGTTTGAGGCCAGCTTTAGGTCTCAGAGCAAACGTTCAGCTTGATTCTATTTGAAGTTCAGACAACAAAGGGCATTGCACCAAGACACAGCAAGGTTATAAAGAGAGGCAGTTGTTCAAGGCCAGCCTGGTCTGCATAGTGAATTTCAGGCTACGCAGGGCTACACAGTGAGACTCTGTCCTAAAAATAAAATAAAAATTTCAACCAATCCTAAGGAACTGTTGGAAAACATTGCTGGCTGGTCAAAGGTTGCCTCCTCATGGCTGAGCAGATTATCTCAATAAGCTCTGCAAAATGGAGCTCCCTCCATCCAGCAGAACTTTCCTGCTCTCTATCTGCCTTCATCTGGAGAATGTCCCTAGGCCTGGAGAACTGACCTTATCTAAAAGCTGTCTCTAAGCAAGATGCCAGATTCATCTTAAGTTTGACCCTTGGCACATATCCCTGCTGAGAAAACTTGTGTTAAGGGTTTTGTTATAGGATCCTGCTGCCATGTACTAAGCCTTGTGATAGGAACATACCTCTTAATGCAAATTAGGGTTTTTCTCCAGGCTCCCCAATCCTATATATTATTTATACCCTGGAATAAAATCCAGCTCATTCACTAAAATCTGTCTGCTAGAGGACTATCCCTATTCATGCTCATGGGCCACCAAAGCTTTCTGTCACCCCGTTTGTCTCTTCGAACTCTCAACCTGGTGACCAGAAGGACAAGAGGGAAAGAGGACTCCCACAAGGAACCTCTGCAGTCTTCCTCTTCTAAGACATCTGTATTATAATGAAGGCTTCCTGGATTTCAGTCTTACATGGAATAGCGTTCTGTAGTAACCCACCAGCACCAATGCCTACCAGCCATGTTTCTAAGACACATCATCTGGCTACATAGGTCTTTTTTGTGTGTGAAGAGGTTTAATAATTATCCTGGTCTCCCAAACTGTGAGCATTCAGGTGATAAATTACATGTACATGCAGGGAGCACCCAATAAGTATGGTCTGCACTCTGGTCCTGTGTATTTGCTGTTCCTTCTACGAAAAATGAAGCCTCTTGAGAGGTGGTTCTGATTTATCCTCCTGCCATCTTCCCATGAAGGCATCCACCCATCAGTTAGCCTGAAATTGTAGAGTCATTAACTGTTTCCTCTCACACTGTCTTGATTTGGATCTGAAATGCCTTCCCAAAGCCCCTGAAGTAAAAGCATGGCTCCAGTGTCATATTGTTTAGAGGTAGAGCCTTTGCTAAGTCATGGGATCATGGAGGTTCTGGCTTTTCTCAGCAAGCTGTTTTGTTCCTTATTTATCACAAAGTGAGTATCTTCTCCCCACTGCATTCTTTCACTTTGAGACAAATTACCTTTCAGAGGCCTAAAAGAAATTGAGCCATGTAACTAACTGTTATCAGGAACCTCTAAAACCATGAATCAAGAAAAAGCATTTTCCCATGTCCTCTTTGTGCCCCCCCCCCTGACTTTTTTTGCCAGAACAAACCTGTCATAAAGTCCTTCTGGCTACCTTCAGAGCACACCTGAAATCTAGCCAACACTCAACCAGACAGAGCATGTGACTCCTTCCCATGAGGCTTCTCACTTCCAGCTTGTCACCTGCAACAGCAAAGGTCAAATCTTGTCACTCCTCTTTGGAGTCCTCCCTGTCACATTTATAATCAAAACCCTCACTTGCATCTAGATGAGAGGTGCTTCCTCAAAGCATATACACACACATCCCACAGACACACTTTCAACTCTGCTTCATGGCTTCCTTGTGGCATTTAATGTGATGGGCACCTTCTTACTTAATGTTCACTGTCCACTTTGCAAATAAGACTGTGCATGGGATCTTGCTTTTTATACCTTAGATCTTGGGTGACCTGTTGGTTGATTGGTTGGTTGGTTGGTTGGTTTTTTGAGAGGGCCCACTATGTAGCTGAGTCTGGCCTTAAACTGTGATCCTCCTGCCTTAGCTTCCCAGTTCTAGGATTATAGCAAGCCACTTGAAGGCCTACTTACTATCCTTGCATTTCTTACAGAAAACATTTGCCCCATATTGGCCATCGGTTTAAAGGGCCCTCCAGAAGCCAAACCCTTGCTGAGGGTAAAGTGCTTAGGTGTACTCTGGTTCAGCTGGCTACATGGGTTTGAGGGAGCTATGGTATGGGAGGCAAGTTTGGATCTGTCCTTGGCAGGATAATGTTAAACATGGCCCTCACCTTCCTGTCAAAGATGAAGTGTGTGTGTGTGTGTGTGTGTGTGTGTGTGTGTGTGTTTATGCAGCTTGTAAAACTGTATGTTCTCAATGTCTTTTCAAATACCACTGATCTTAATTCTCTCTCCTCTAAGCCCATCCTAGAAACTACCCCCCATGCCTCACACCACTCAAGCATCTCTCTCCAGAATTTCTCCTTTCCCCTTCATTACACAATAGTTCTATATTAAAACTGTTAATAGTCCTATATTTCCTGCATTTTTTCATGATAAGTGTGATTTCAAATATTACAAGTATTCTTTAAAAAACTTACAAATTTATTGCATGGTGATGTCACTGCACATTATCTGCATAGCAATCAGTAAAAAGGGTTTGAATCTGAAAACATGCAATGTGCTCCCGTGGAACTATAACAAAATCAATGTACAAATTCTTAACCTCTACTATGTAGTGTTCTTTAAAATTTATTTTATTGGCCCTTGTTCTACCTGCCTTTGAAAAATCTAACTTTTGTTGCTTTATTTCTCCATCCTAAATAGTACTACAGTATATTTCCCCAGAGCATTAAAACCTCTGTGGTGCCCAAAACAGAATAATTAGACATATTAGTTTTGCTCTTGGGGAAATAAACAAGTTCAATGACTAAGTAAGAAATCCATTATTGTGACAGGTAATTTCCAGCTTTTGCATTCAACAAAATGATCGCATATGGACCTCATATTGAACTCTAACTCTTCACAGCTTCAGTAAGAATTTATCTATAAACATTTGAAACAAATCAGAAAAAATTATAATTATTGCACTTAGTTGAACTTTTGAATGAGTATGTGGCTCAGTGGTAGAGTATGTTCTTAGAATGCTCAAGGCCCTTTGTTCCATTGCTAGCAATAAAAAAAAATGATGCACTTTTACTCAATTATGTTTTACATTTATTGTATGTGTATTTGGATGCATGTGGGCACAAGAGTGACATGGTATGTGTGTGAACTTAAGAAAACAATTTTTGGGAATGAGCCATTTTCTTCCACCATGTTGGTTGGTCCTGAGGATTGAATTAAGAGCATGAGGGTTAACAAAAAGCATCTTTTATCTGATGAGCTATCACAGTAGCCCCATTTTTAATCAACTCTTTACTTCTAATGTTTAACAATGGTTTATTTATATAATATATTTTATGTTGGTTACTTATGTTAGCCAAGGATGTTGTGGATCTCATTATATATACCAGGTTAGTCTCAAAATTTGGATCCTCCTGCTTCTGCTTCCCAAATTCTGAAATTAAAGCTATGTATCATTATATCTTACTTAGAAAAAAAGAATTTAAACTGAAAGATGGAGAAAGGATATTATTTCTTTTCATATACATTTTTACAATAAAATAGTATAGCATCTTGGACTGAATTTGAGTGCAATGTTTGATAAATATGTGAGGTAAGGTAGCACCTATGCTATTTTGACTGACTGAACAGTTCATAATTTATATGTGTTTCAGTGCATCTTGTTGTATGCGGCAAATATCTAGTTTTTTTTTTTCAATTAAAGAAAGTACAGAAGCTTCTCAGTTTCAGAAGGCAAATGGATAGATTTGGAGAATATCTTCCTGTGTGTGATATCACAAGCCCAGAAAGAAAGACACAGAATGTACTCACTCATTAGTGGACTTTAGACAAAAAGCAAAGAAGACTCAAGCTGCAAACCACAACCTCTAAACAGCTAGGGATCAGAAGGAACTTAAGAGAGACATCCAGGGATTCCCATAAGAACAGAAAATAGAGCTCTCCTAAGCTAATTGGGAGCATAAGGGGTTGCAACCAAGAAGTGGGAACAAATCATGAGAGAAGGAGATGATTGAGTGAGAGGAGCAACAAAGAGGGAGAAAAAAAAAGTGATGGAGATCTTAATAGAGGAAGCCAATGTGGGGTTGGAAAGAGACCAGGTGCTAGGGAAACCTCTAAGAACTCGCAGGATGTCCCTGGCTAAGTCACCAACCAATAGTGGAGGGGGTGCCTACACAGAACTTCCCCTATAAATAATCAAATGAATAACTATCCTAAGTGCCAGCACTCAACCTACAGCCAACAATGAATAGAAGCAGAGGCAGAGATACATGGCTGAGCACTGATCCAACTGAGAGCAGGGGAAGAGAGTCTATATGAGCAAGGGGATAAGGATTATGAGAAAAATTCCCACAGTGATGACTGGCTGAACCTCTGGGGAGCTCACTGAATCAAGAACAGCCACTTGGGAAGCATCAGAAAAAGAACTAGGTCTCCCAAGGGTAGGCAACTGTGGATTGGCATGGGCAGTATGTGGAGCCTCAAGGGGGAGAGATCAGACTGTATTTCTGTATGTGAGCTGGCACTTTGGAGCCCAGTCCCTGTAGAGGATCACCTAACCTAGTCCTGATATTAGGATGAGGAAATCTGACTTGCCTGTAATGGATGTTCCATGCTGAGCTGACCCACCTTGGGACTTCTTGCCCTTTTTTTGGAGGGAAAGGAGAGGCTGAAGGCTGACTGGAAGGGATTGGGAGGAGGGAAGGGAGGGAGAGTAAGGGGATACATGGGAAAAAACAATTTTATTTAAGAGAAAAAAATCCATGAAGTTAAAAAAAATGTACAGAAGTTTAAAAATATTTTTCGGGGTAACACAGGAGTGAGCAAGGTGGCTCCGTGAGTAAAGTCACTTGCCACCTAGCTTGAAGAGAAGAGGTCACACTCCTGGTGGAAAGAAAGAACAAACTCATGCAAGTTGTCCTTGACCTCAACTTTGTCTTTTCTCTGTCTCTCCCTCCTGATGCATACATCAAGAAAGAGAGAGAGAGAGAGAGAGAGAGAGAGAGAGAGAGAGAGAGAGAGAGAGAGAGAGAAGGAGAGAGGGAGGAATGGTTAGGGGGAAGAAGGGAATGAAAATAAAGAATTAAAGGCAGAGTTAACTTTTCCAATTCAAAAGCAATGTCCTTATTTTTAAATTGGCATTGCCCTTATTTTTAAATTGACATTATCTATGAAACTGTTCATACACTACTGTGGTGGTTGATGCACTGTTTTGTTTATAGTAACAGTGTAATCGTTGTATCTATACTGAGTAGCTAATGGTAGACAGTACATTTTTAATATTGTAAATGTGGTTTTATGTTCAGAGAAAGCAGTGTTCTAGGTGGTGGGTGGGTCTTTTAGAACTACAGCCACTACAAAATTAAAGCTCTAAGGAAAGGTTCATCAAATTATTTTAGTCAGCATCCAGTAAGGAACAGTCTCTTCCAGGTTGGGGACTGTTCAACTGACAGGTTGTGGTACCAAGGTGACCCTGCTTAGCTAGGTTTGAAGCAGCAGATTGGAGTGGCAAAGGGGCAGGAAATAGCTGAACAGGTTAGGAAGAAACATCTTCCAAGAACATTCTGCTCTGGAAACAAGCAAGGGAGTCTGCTTTCTCTGACCAATTACCCATGACCTTTACAATCTGCTTCTTAGAATTCTGCTGTCTTCCATTGTGTGCTATAAACCCACTATTCTATTAACTTCTGAGAAGACTGTTACTAATACATGAATAGTGCTCTGGAATTTAGCCTTACATTTAAATGCTTTCATGTCTACTGAAATAAGCATATCAAGAAACCCAAATATAAATTTCCATGTGAATCAAAAAAAGCTACTCTGGTTCACTAGGTACCCAACCAGAAGAGGAATTTCTTTCTAAAGGCCATCTCTCAAAACATTGGGAAATTAAACAGAAAAACTTAGACACACTCAGTGGGTTGATTGACTCTTCTAATCACAAATATATTTTCTGAGCATTGATGTTGGAAAGAACTAACCATTTTGCATAAAATATATTAATATTCATAACAAGACACTTGACCCTGCAGGGTTCATATGAATTTTAAAGTAAGCAGTGCTATGTATTAAGACCTTATCTTAAAGCAACAATAACAACCAAATAAATCCCTTTATAACAACTGTGTGTTATGTTCTATTTTATCACCATTTTTCTAATAAGGAAATAAAGCCAGAGAAGTTAAATGATCTGTTCCAAGTCCTGCAGCATCAGGAGTCAGGACCTTGGTTTCTTTCTAGATAGTCAGTGAATATGGGATTTGAATGAAGGTGTTTGTCATACTCTCGGTGGTCGCAAACAGGCTGTTTACAAAGTCTTTACTAGGATCTTTCAGATTATTTATTTTATAAATCCATGTTCTAAAATTCATGAGATAGACTTCAATTACAGTATTATTGTTGGGAATATTTTTACGTAAAAAAAAATGGTAAACTGAACCTTTTGCTGTACCGTGTTTACTTTTGAACATGTAATTCTTCAAAGCAAAAGCCTATCTCTCCTGTATTTTTATTGTGTGTATATTCATGTGTGTACATGTGCCACAGAGTGCATGGGGGAAATTATATGGCAACTAAATTAATGGAGTCAGTTATGTCTTTTCACCTTTATGTAGGTCTCAATAAATGAACTTAGGTGTCCTTAGGTTTGTATAGCAAATACTATATATACCTCTGCTCCATCTTACCAGCCCTTTCTCTGTTTCTCTTTCCCATTCTTCTTTAAGTGTTAAGGTCTTATGCCTCACCATATAATTTCTTTGCTGTTCTGATATGAAATATTTTTTTATTATAATGTCTTCACAGAGATTAATATTTTGCTTCATTAATATTCTTACTGTTGCCCCCTCTTCCTAATCTCCTTCCCATCAAATAGGCCTTCTGCTTTGCATCTAAGCCTTTTAATATAAAATAAAATAATTGTTCAGAAGTACATTCACATTGCAAATTTTAAATTAAAAAAAATTTGAAAGGGGAAATGGGGACTACTCCAAACTCATACCCTTAGGGCAGGAAATAAATACAAATCTTCTAAACTAGTTTCTAAATTGTCATAATAGAAGAAAGCCAAAAATTAATTATGATAGCATTAATGAGGTTTATCAAGCATTTGTCCTAACAGCAGTAGAGAAAACATGTGGAGGCCAATCGAAAATCCACATATTTTGTGGACTTGCTATTATCAGTATTTGTTTAGGCCAATGTTTGTTCTACATAGTGATGTATCCCTAGCTCATGGAACAATATACTATACATAGGTGCATTTTCAATGTGTGTGTGTGTGTAACTGATATCTCTTATGTATAATTCCTTCATGCTTACCACTTTCTGCTTTTTTAGAACAAATTAGATATAAAATTAGTGGCAAATATAAAAGAAAATCTATAGTATCCCTCCCCTCAAATTTATCTCACTTCAGAGCTGTTCATGATTTGGTCTTTAGGGTAGTTATGGCATGGGAAGTTCTTTTATCTTGTTTGTATGGTTTTGCTAGTCTGTGACAAGATTATATACAGAATTAGAAAGACAAGCACATGAAAACATTGGTATAAATTTTACAATGCAGCAACATCTAAGAACTTATTTTTATTATGATTTTTAAAACCATCAAACCATAATGAATTAAAATTATCTTACTGGCATTTTGGAAACATCAGAGCTAATATTAAAAATGGGAGTGCTGGCTCAATAAATTTTATGTTGGTTCTATTTTTTTATGACTTACATAAAAATAATGTTGCCTGTGGCAAAACAAACTTACTACCAAATCATTTTATGTCCTAACACTTTTCAGTATTGAAGGCTTATGTTGGCCAAGATACCACTATTAATTACAAATATATCTAATGGAAATTTTGTTTACAACAGTAACTTGTAGCATTTTCAACATTTTAATCACCATCCACCTGAATGCTTCAATGACCCATGATTTCTGTCTGAATAATGCTTGTTTTGTTTTATTTTGGGAAGAGATACAGACTGAAAACAGAAATTGACAGCAGGGTGACCAAGGATGATACCATAATTGGAATATAAAATATTCCCACATATTGATGTGTTTGAACAGCTGGACACCTACTAGTAATATGGTTATAGGTCCTGGATGGAATAGGTAAGTCATTAGGGACAGGCATTTGAAAATATATATTCTATCTCAATGTTTCATGACCAACCAAGATGTGAGAAGGTCCAATATCATGGACCGTACTCCCCAAAACCATGAACCAAAGTAAAATCCTCTCAATTTTCTCTGTAAAGTATTTTATCACAGCATTCTGAGAACTAATTTGCACCACTAACTTACAACATTTTTCAACCATTTTGGCATAATGAAAGGGAAGGGGGACCATGGAATTTGTACCAAAGGTGCCAGAAAACAGCTCTGAATAACAGTAATAGTACCAACTGTGGTTCCCAATGTTGATAGCTAGAAATACAGCAATGGAAAAATTAAAAATCTGCTGTGGTGAGCAAATACCCATGTGTTGCCATGGTCCATAATTTCTAACTGTCTGAATCACCTTCTTCTGTTTTGTCTTTGGAAGTACTGGAGACTGAAGCTAGGGCTTCTTACATGATAAGCACACACTCTATGACTGAAATCCTATCAAAGTAAGTCTTGAATATCTGCTGTTTTAGCTTGTCTACATATAAAACTTTATCAGCTTATCAAATCCAACCACTTGTTTACTGTGATACATGACTTACTTTTTTAAAAAATACTGATAATATATTATTAGCTTTAAATATTTCCATCTTATCAGCTAGTTATCAACAAAAAATATAATACAACACATTCAGTTGCATAGAACAATAATTTCCTCTCTGCTCACACATGTGCAATTTAACTGAGCACTCATTCATCTGTCATAGGTTCTGGCAGGCTTGGTGCCAAAGCCCAAGCTGCAGATCTTTAATCTCCTATTACAAATCAGATGTGATAATGTATCCCTATATTCCTATCACTTGGAAGGCAGATGCAGGAGGATATTCAGAAGTTCATGTTCAGTCTGGGCAAGACAGCAAATACAGAATTTCTTGGCAAGACAATGTCTCCCAAAAATCTTTTTTACATAATACAGAAGCCCATGAGAATTTAGAAAGTCAGCTGAAAACTGACATTGGCATTTCTGCCCACATTTCAGGGGCTAAAACAAGTGCCATAGCCAAACCTACTATATCTAGTGGAAATAACTTTAAGGTTTCAAATAGAAGAGAATGGATAGTAGAAGGAACAGAAAATTTCAAGATATATATCTATTAAGAATATTACTATAAAAACATTTTCACAAGGGCCAGGGATATATCTGATACGCTCTCTATTGCAGTTTATCCATGCAAACCACCTCCTTGAAATTTGGTAAAGTTAAGCAGTGATGATTCATTAGTTTCTGGTTATTATTTTGAATTCTAGGCATGACTGAGCAGTTTTTTCTGTTGGTGCCACCAGAACCCACCTATATAGTTGAAATTAGCCGATGGATTTACTAGAGAACAGATGATCCAACAGTCTCTCTCATCATTGACAGCTGATGCTGAACTGCAGCTGGAATGGCAATAGTACCACACAACAACAGCGCACTTCATTCACAGGCTACAGTGTATCAACAGCCTCCCATCATTGTAGTAAAATACACAAATTCACTAGCTTTAAGAGGAGGATGTTTATTTGACATGCTTTTTAAAATTCCAATATGTGACCCAGTGGTGGTCACACTGCTACCTTTAATCCCAGCACTCAGAAGGCAGAGGCAAGTAAATCTCTAAGTTCAAGACCAGCCTGGTATACATAGCCAGTTCCAAGACAACCAGAGTTGTTACACAGAGAAACCCTGACTCAAAAAAACAATCAAGTTGTGACCAAGGGACCCCACTGTTTTAAGGTACTAGGGAATATGTGGTGAAACAAATAGCAGTCTGTGGTGGGAATGTTCTCTGTATAATGTAAATAAAGTAACTGATTTGGCCTATGTAGAGCAACGTAGAAGTGGGTGGAGTATCAGAGGAAGAGAAAAGCAGAAGGAGGGTGGAGTTAGTCAGTCTCCATCTATCCCCTGAAGAAGAAGCATGTAGGAATACAGGTGAGCCACGGGCTGTGGGCCACGTGGTGGGAAGATTAATAAAAAAAAGATGAAAGAGCTAGCTAGTAATGTGCTTAAGATATGGGCCAAACAGTATGAATTATAAGCCTCTGATTCATTTCTTTGGGGGACAAAAACCGCCTCGGAGAAGGTTCCAAACTGCCGCCATGCCAGGTACAAACCTCCGGACCCAAAACAGGTGCCTGGGAAAAACTTACTACAACAGATGGCGCCTTCCCAACATGGGCTGAACACCTGCATAAAGCCTGAGAAAGTTTAAAAAGCGGTTTTCTGAATTGCGTATTTGAATTGATTCATGGTATAGAGACAGCGTGGTGTTCAGGCAGGAATTTAAAAATGGTGCGTCCGCGGCACACAGCTTAAACTCTTACGTTTCACAGAAGGCTTGGCACAAGTGTGATTGATTTAAGGTTTCTGCTTATACTGAACAGAAAGGAAACAGAGTTAAAAAAGGTTTTTCTGGTAGCAGCATTTCCTGAGTCCGCTCTCTTTGCCGGCAGTGGCAGAGATTCGTGGTCTCCTCCGCCATATTGAAACGCTGCCAAAAGGGGTGGAGTAAGCAATTAAAGTGATACTGACATTTTAAAAGCTCTTTGGGTTAGAAAATGAAAACCTCTAAATGGGGTACAATGTATGTAAAATATGCATAGGCTTCAGAGAGAGAGAAAAAGAAGGGTAAAGAAACCCTTTAAGAAAGAGAAATAAGGAAATAAAGATAAAAAGGCCACATGAAGATGGCAAATAAACAAAGAGTCTGGATTAGGGTTATTGAGTTTACTTTTAATTCTTTAACTTTTAATGAGCTAATTACAGAGACACAATTGATTGCTAAGGCTGCTAAGTTAAACCAATACTTATATTTTAAAGATGTCTTGACTTTAAAATCTGTTTATAAGAATATGTTACATGGGAAAAGAGTTTCTGCTTTTGTCTCCACAGAAGATCAAAACCTATGGATTGGTTCTAGGCAAATATGATTTCATTTGCCAAGGCCACCTGAAATTCTCTGATGGGAAAATCAGCTTCCAAGATGGCCAGTTGAGATGATCCAGCTTCAAAACCCCATGAGATCAATGTCCTTTGACAGCAGAAAGCAGTAAAAGAAGGAAGCTATGCCCAATTTCCCCAAAATATTACTTATTAATGTTTGTTTTCATTATAAGTGGTTAATGGTCATAGTCAATCTTTTAAAAAAGGGAGGAGGAGGATATGATATAGAAATGATTAGAAAAGATAAGTGGATTTTGGTTTATTGATATAAACTTAAGGTCAATTTTGTTATGCTGTATGAATTTTTCTACTGTTGATTAAGGTATGATGTTGATGTAACTCATTTAAAATTGTAATGTGTAATTGAGAAATGCAGATTAATAGTCATCAATGATAATCAAACTTATAGTCATGTTAGTTAGGTTTTTATAGGTATGCAAAGATATATTTCTGTTAGATAGGTAGTCTTCAAACACTTCAAAGACATGCAGAATATAGCATTTGAATTATTTTAAGAACTTAGCCTTTTCTGGACAGTGAGACAGGTCTGCTCCTGGCAGCACCAATGTATTTCATGAAAATGATGGGTATTGAAGAAACTTCATGTGAAATTTATTTTGTGGCAACAGTTAGCCACTGGACAAGAAACTCTTCTAGTACTGACTGCTTGATAGTATGCTGTATAAACTTGATATGCAGGTTCAACAGGAAAGTGACCTCTGAACTTTGGCAGAAGAAGCCCAGATGGTCCTTCAGGTTCCTGCTTTGCAGAAAACATTGACAGGCATCCTTCTGGACACAAGGAGAAGCAACTGATGGACTGTGTCAGATTTCCTGCATCACTGAAAGGTTTGACAGAGACTTTGGCCCATAAAGGCTGAAGATGGGTGCCCCAACATTACAAAGGAACTTTGGGTGACTGTCCAGGCAGATAAATGTCATCTCTGTCATTCTCTAGACTTTGGCAGTTGCTTGCACTTTCTGTTTATTTGCATAATATTATATCCTTCTGTGGTCTTTGATGTGGTTGAAGGTTTCATAATTGTAGGTATAGTTCTTTTAGTTTAAAAGGAATATTAGATATTAAACTTTAGACTCACAAGGATAAGGTAGATAATGGAATATTCTCTTTAATTTTGTGAATACAAGTAGACTGGATATTGTGACTGTAATTCTTGCTTGAGAGTTGTTCTGTTGTAATTTTGCTATATGGAAATTGAAACCTTCCTTTTTAATTAGACAGAAAAGAGGAAATGTGGTGGAAATGTTCTCTTGTATGCTGTAAATAAAGGACTGTTTTGGCCTATGTAGAGCACCATAGAAGTGGGTGGAGGATCAGAGCACAGGCAGGTAGAGAAGGGTGGAGTTAGTCAGTCTCCATCAGACCCCCGAAGAAGACAAACTTATAGAGGTACTGGCTCAGCCACAGGCTGAACCACATGGTGGGAAGTTAAATGGAAATGGGTTGAATTAAGATGAAAGAGCTAGCTAGTAATGTGCTTAAGATATGGGCCAAACAGTATGAAGTAATATAAGTGTCTGATTCATTTCTTTGGGGGACAAAACTGCCGCCACAGACCAGGTTCCAAACTTCTGCCACCGCGGACCAGGTCACAAACTTCCGGCCCCAAACGGGCCAGAAAAACTTACTACAACAGCAGTCCTTGTAAACCATAAATAAAAAAGATGAACTAAGGAAGAAGAAAATAACAGCATGCCACAACCCTCTATGATGACACATGCCCAAAGACCTAAAAGACCTCATGAAACACCACATAAAAGTCCACATTGCCAGTAAAGAGTACCATGATGGTAACAAATTCACTTTTAAAATATAAAAAAGGGCCTTTGTGGATATATTTTTATCTCCCTGCCTTTACATTTGCTTAATTTTGTTTATAAATTTTTAATTTTTAACATTTTATTTACTTCTTTGAGACTTTCATACAATGTATTTTGATCACATTCTTTCCTCTTTTCAGACTTTTCTCAGATATCTTCACCACCTTCATACCCACCCAACTTCATGTCCTTTTCCTCCCCAAAAAAACAAAAACCAGAAAACAAAATAAACCATCATAAAACATGGTAATTTTTCTTGAACATGAGGCCTGTCCTGAAGTATAGTTGATATACCTAGTATGTCACTCCACTGAAGAGAATTGATATTTCCTCTTCAAGCAGCTACCATTTACCCTCCATCATACTGTCTTCATGAGCTCATATGTACATCTACTTTGTTGTATCTGAAAAATGCTATTTCCTTGAAACTGTCTACTAACACTGTCATTTCTAATCTTTCTGTACTTTCTTCCACATAGATCTTGAGAACTCTTGAAGAGTGTTACATAGATATCCTATGGTGATATATTATATATTTAATAAGAAAAGATACTCTGGAATATCAGAAGACAGAGTCACCCACAGCCAAGTCATGACAGTCAGGAAGTAGTGGTCCATGCCTTTAAATCCTATCACTTAGGAGACAGAGATCCTTTGGATTTCTGCTCAAGGATGAAAAGATCCAAGTACTGGTAGTACACACCTTTAATTTTACCTCTAAGAGAGTTGATCCAGGAAGTAAAATAGATGAGCAAGAAAAAAATATATAAGGCAGGAGAAAACAGAAGTTCAGCCTTTTTGCCTGTATGCCTAGTCAGTCTAAGGACTCTTTGAGATAGGACCTATCCCATTTGACCTAAGATGTTAGCTGGGTGAGATTTGGCTGGGGTTTGTTTCCTGTCTCTCTGGTATTTTAGTTTGGGGCACCATTTGTAGTCAGAAATTTCTCTGTCCCAACCAGCTGATCCTGCACTTAGTCCCATATAATCACACAGAGGCTTATATTAATTATAAACTATTTGGTCTATGGTTCAAGCTTATTACTTGCTAGCTCTTTCATTTAAGTTAACCCAGATTCTACTTATGTTTAGCTTAGTACCTTTCTCATCTTGCTTACTGTATGTCTGGCTAGCATCTGCTGCTCTTCCTCTTCCCATAATTCTCCTCTGTTCACCTCACCTATATTTCTTGTCTGCATACCTTCTGACTAATCGACAGATTACTAAACCAATATTTACAGTGACAAATATTTACAATATACAAGAAGAGCATAGCCCCACCGAAATATCCCATTTCCGGCTGAGCACTATGAAGTCTCACTCTGTAACCTGGGGCACAACCGTTAACATATGTGACTTTAAGAGACTGAGCCAAACTATAAACTTGAGGTTCAAGATTTCTTGGGCCCACAAGAGAAAGAAAGCATTAATACATATATTTTTGATGTTTCTGTTTGTGTCACCTTTGTTATTCATTACAATGACTAATGCAAGTAATATATCTAAATTGAGAATACATAGGATATGGATATAAAGAATATGAACAAATCAGTATCTGATATGTATTATATAGTATAGTTCTGGACATATAACAAACATTCAGTAGTATCAGCTGATGACTGACTATATAGTCATGTTATCAATTATGAGCATTTAAATTCTACAAAATGTTCTTTATTCAATGATTTTTCTGATGTCTACCATGGGAAGGTCTCTAATAATATGAACTCATATCAAGTTGATTACAAGAACATACTTTTCAAGTTTTCAAATGCACAGCATTTGAAAATAATCTGCTGGCATAATTAAAAAACAAAATATTGTGTCTGAATAAACATAATATTTAAAGGAATAGTTAGATCTATATTTCTCTACCAAAATTTCACTTCAGATATTTAGAATGAAAGCCTACACTTGCTCTGACATGTGTATATGACATGTGTAAAAAAAGTATGTTTTTTAAAGATTTATTTATTTTATGTATATGAGTGTTTTATATGTACATATTTTTGTCAGAAAAGGGCATCAGATCCCACTAAAGATGGTTGTAAACCACCATGTGGTTGTTGGAAATTGAACTAAGAACATTTAAAAGAACAGCCAGTACTCTGAACTTCTGATCCATCTCTTAATCCCATAATATTATATTTTAATATTGAGATGTTATTGAATCCTACATATATGTATAGCAAAAACACAGATACTAATTTTTTACCTAATATATAATTATATGAATAGATTATAGGTAGGTAGGTAGATAGATAGATAGTAGATAGATAAGAAATGTTTAATATAGCAACTAGCAAGGACACCTCTGCACTCTTTCCTATACTTCTAGATGATTATTCAATGTCATGCTGTAAAGTGGATCAAGAATGACATCCAAAAGCCCATATGTTAAATTCTTAACCCAGCTTGTAACAATTGGAGGCTGGTAGCAACTTTAAAATATGAAGTCAAGTGAAAGGTCTATAGGTAACTGAGGAAATGCTCTTAAAAGACACTGAGCCTACAGTCTATTGTATATTTTGCTTACTCCCTGGTTAGGAGGAAAGCTGCTTGGTTCTACTACATATTTCTCCATGATGTACTTCTTCATTGTGGACCAAAGTGACAGGCATAATTGGTCATAAAACAAATCCTCTGAAATAAACATGATTGTAGGGAGACAAAGGAAAATTTTTCTCTTTTTGAGTTATTTTTATGGTAATGGAAAGCTAATAATAGAGCACCCTAAAGTCAAACACAAGTAAAATAGAATACCCAGCAATGAGGGGGTTGCCTTTACAGAAAGTGTTCATGGAGACATCTCTCGAAGGTTTTTCACATATATAATGTGCAGTAAGGTTTATCTAGGGTTTCCTATGTTATTGATCTGACTAAAGGTTACATCTGGTGCTTTGAATGTACGTTGAGGTGAGGACACAAATTTGGGGAGGGAGAGTTTCTTGGAACATGAGAAGATATTGTATTTTCAATGACACACAAATTAATTAGAAAAAAACGTGAAGAGTACCAAACTGAATGGAAAACTAAGCCAAGGTTATTTTTTACTGGAAAGGGAATTACTGAAAAATATAGCCAGTGAGAGTCACAAATTGTTTTCAAATAAAGAAAGCAAAAATAGACATTTTCTATTTTAATTATTTTCTGTACAAATGCTATTGTTAACATACTTTAGAGCATGCCATATCATTCCAGGAAAATGAATATTTTTTTCATCTTTCAATACAGTGATTTTTACCCTTTTATTACTAAAAGAAGCAAACATTTATGTTTAATTTCTAAAACCATTATTTTCTTTCCACTAATTAATTCTTTTTCTGTGCCTGTGGTTTGTAAAGTACTGCTTTTTATATCTTGAAGTACAGACAATACTGTCTTTTTCAAACATTCCTTGTGATGTTAACACAAAGAATGAAATAAATAAGTTCTGTTCATTGTCAAGATTTATCTATTTCAAATTTTTCTAAAGCACAAAACATTATTAATGAATTACTTAACATTAAACTTCCATCAGCCTGGTATGAAAACAACAATAATCCACTAGATAAGGAGAAACATGGGAAATGTTTTTAGTAGGAGCCAGAAAACAATTTATGTACTTTTAATGGAACTTTATAGGTTCCGAGTTCCATTATTTTGTTAGAGATATAAAGAAAGGGAAATTGAACAATCTTTTTAATTGATTCCATAGAGTTTAGAAAGCTATTGGGTAGGTCTAGAGATCACTAAGAATTAGAGTGAGTGAAAGAAAATTTTCTTATTAAATTTATAAGCTGAACCCCAGAGACCCAAAGAAGTATAGCAATAAAAGAAATACAGAGACACCCTTTTACTCCCTATTGGTACAGATGAAAGAAATAGAGAAGTCAAGCTGGGGAAAGAGGGCAGTCAGTGCACTCAAATTTAAGAAGTCATTGGATAATACTTGCTAGCAGAAAAAAGAGAAATGTATCAAGGCTTCTCCAATGAGAACTGAGTTTGTGCCAAAACACAAATAGAAGAGAAAAGAAAGCAGAATTTCAAGATGACAATCAAGGCTTTTCTGTTCAAAGAATATGTAAGAGAAGCTAGGAGGGATGTATTTGTGAACACGAAACCAAAAAATAAATAACAGTGGCGCTTTTATGTATGTAATGTCAGAAAGAATTTCAATTTCTCAAAGATGAAATTTGACAATATTTTTGCTCATTCCATAGGTCATTATATAAATTATTATAGTAGTATGTTTCTGGCTAGGACTTGCAGGCCTAGCCCTGAGGTTCTGACCCGCAGACCTGCAGCCCCACAGTAACACACACAGTCCCACGGAAATATGCAGAAGCTTATATTAATTTTATGTTGTTCAGACTATGGCCAGGCATATAACTTGCTAACTCTTTACTCTACTACTAACCCATGATTCTTATCTTGTTCAGCCGTGCGGCTTGGTACCTTTACTCAGCAGCATTTCAACTTCTTTCCTCTGCATCTCCTGGCATCTCTGCTCTGTTCTTCCTGTTCTCAGAGTTTTCTTAGTCTTGTAGCCCACCCCCCACACTTGCTGTCTGCCTTCAGCAAATCAGCACTTTTATTAAACCAGTAGGCAGGACAATTATTTACAATGTAACAACATAATACCACTGTGTTTCCCCTTTTTTCTTTTTTTTTTTTCCTTTATTTT